>JAKKIH010000034.1:0-242500 GCA_022828995.1 Vimba vimba | reverse complement strand
GAGAGCGTGTGTGTCTGTCTGTGTGTGTGTGTGTGTGTGTGTAAACAAAAAGTCGTACACACTCATTTATAAACTCAAAACTCAAAAACTCGTAAACTACTTTAAACTTCAAACCACTTTAAACTTCTTAAGTTTAAAGCTCCCAGCTCCCAAGCAACTCCATAGCAACCAAACTTGAGTACCCTAGCAACCGTTTTACAAGACCTATATCTCTGCATCAGAACATCGTATAGAGATGAGGTTTGGCTCTTTTGACTCATGCTAGCAAACAGCACTTCCAACATACTACACATGCTAGCAGTGAATAGCTACATGCTAATAGTGATTAGTTAAGTGTTAAATCATGCCAAGATCATGCTAAGAACTCTATAAAAACTCCATAGTAACCATATGTGACAACTACCAGCCACCTAGTAACACCATATCAACCGCCCTGAATACCTTAGCAACCGCCTAGCAACACCATAGCAACCACCCATAACACCCTAGCAACCGCCTATCAACCACCCAGAACAGCCTAGCAACCACCCATAACACCCTAGCAACCGCCTAGCAACCACCCAAAAGACCCTAGCAACCACCCAAAAGACCCTAGCAACCACCTAGCAACCACCCAAAATATCCTAGCAACCACCCAAAACACCCTAGCAACCGCCTAGCAACCACGCAAAAGACCCTAGCAACCACCAAAAATATCCTAGCAACCACCCAAAATACCCTAGCAACCGCCTAGCAACCACCCAAAAGACCCTAGCAACCACCGAAAATATCCTAGCAACCGCCTAGCAACCACCCAAAAGACCCTAGCAACTACCCAAAATATCCTAGCAACCGCCTAGCAACTACCCAAAAGACCCTAGCAACCACCCAGAACACCCTAGCAACCACCCAGAACACCCTAGCAACCACCCAAAAGACCCTAGCAACCACCCAAAATATCCTAGCAACCACCCAAAACACCCTAGCAACCGCCTAGCAACCACCCAAAAGACCCTAGCAACCACCCAGAACACCCTAGCAACCACCCAAAATACCCTAGCAACCACCCAAAAGACCCTAGCAAACACCCAAAACACCCTAGCAACCGCCTAGCAACCACCCAAAAGACCCTAGCAACCACCCAAAACATCCTAGCAACCACCCAAAACACCCTAGCAACCGCCTAGCAACCACCCAAAAGACCCTAGCAACCACCCAAAAGACCCTAGCAACCACCTAGCAACCACCCAAAATATCCTAGCAACCACCTAAAATATCCTAGCAACCACCCAAAACACCCTAGCAACCACCCAAAACACCCTAGCAACCGCCTAGCAACCACCCAAAAGACCCTAGCAACCACCCAAAAGACCCTAGCAACCGCCTAGCAACCACCCAAAAGACCCTAGCAACCACCTAAAATATCCTAGCAACCGCCTAGCAACCACCCAAAAGACCCTAGCAACCACCCAAAATATCCTAGCAACCGCCTAGCAACCACCCAAAAGACCCTAGCAACCATCAGAAATATCCTAGCAACCGCCTTGCAACCACCCAGAATACCCTAGCAACCACCCAAAACAGCCTAGCAACCACCCAGAAACCCCTAGCAACCGCCTAGCAACCACCCAGAATACCCTAGCAACCACCTAGAACACCCTAGCAACCACCCAAAATACCCTAGCAACCACCCAAAAGACCTTTGCAACCACCCAGGACACCCTAGCAACCACCTAGCAACCACCCAGAACACCCTAGCAACCGCCCAAAATACCCTAGCAACCACCCATAACATCCTAGCAACCGCCTAGCAAAAAACGTTCTGGTCCAAACTTTCTCAAGCCAACTTAAAGTTTGTCTCGACGAACTTTCGCATCTAGTTATTATTATTAATCTTCTGTGAAAAACTGTTGACTCAAACTCGTCCTAGAGCTTTAACTCTACATACTCCAAACTCGGCTCAGACACTCAAACTGATCTGAAGTTAGTTGCTTTATCTTTTCAGACTGATCGGACTTACGGTTTTCCTAAAAATGACTATCAAAACTCGGAAAAACTCCCATTGACTTACATTGGGGAGTTCTAAAAAATTCAAATCCAGATTCAAACTCACCAACCGACGAAAATTTAAATCTAAACACCTTGAAGACTAAACCAAACTGCCGTTCTATATACTATATTAGCCAATGAGACTCATTTAAACTAATGAACTCTAAACTCATACACTTATAAACTAATTAACTTATAAACTCATGAATTCATAGACTTATGAACTCTTAAACTCATAAATTAATAAACTCTGAACTCTTAAACTCATTTAAACTTATAAACTCTAAACTCATTAAAACTTATAAACTCTAAACTCATTTAAAACTTATAAACTCTAAACTCAAAAACTCTTACACTTATAAACTCATCAACTTATACACTTATAAACTCTAAACTCATAAACTCTGAGTGTGTGTGTGTGTGTGTGTGTGTGTGTGTGTGTGTGTGTGTGTGTGTGTGTGAGTTTACACACTAAACTCATTTAAACTTAAACTCTAAACTCATTTAAACTTGTAAACTTGTAAACTCAAAACTCGTAAACTACTTTAAACTTCAAACCACTTTAAACTTATTAAGTTTAAAGCTTCCAGCTCCCAAGCAACTCCATAGCAACCAAACTTGAGTACCCTAGCAACCGTTTTGCAAGACCTATATCTCTGTATCAGAACATAGTATAGAGATGAGGTTTGGCTCTTTTGACTCATGCTAGCAAACAGCACTTCCAAAATGCTACACATGCTAGCAGTGAATAGCTACATGCTAATAGCAATTAGTTAAATGCTAAATCATGCCAAGATCATGCTAAGAACTCTATAAAAACTCCATAGTAACCATCTGTGACAACTACCAACCACCTAGCAACACCATAGCAACCACCCAGAACACCCTAGCAACTGCCTAGCAACCGCCCAGAATACCTTAGCAACCGCCTAGCAACATCATTGCAACCACCCAGAACACCCTAGCAACCGCCTAGCAACCACCCAAAATACCCTAGCAACCGCCCAGAACACCCTAGCAACCACCCAGAACACCCTAGCAACCGCCTAGCAACACCCTAGCAACCACCCAAAATACCCTAGCAACCGCTTAGCAACCACCCAGAACACCTTAGCGACAGCATAGCAACCACTCAGAACACCCTAGCAACCGCCTAGCAACCACCCAGAACACCTTAGCAACAGCATAGCAACCACTAAAACACCCTAGCAACCGCCTAGCAACCACCCAGAACACCCTAGCAACCACCCAGAACACCCTAGTAACCGCCTAGCAACCACCCAAAATACCTTAGCAACCGCCTAGCAACACCCTAGCAACCACCCAAAATACCCTAGCAACCACTTAGCAACACCCTAGCAACCACCTAGCAACCACCCAGAACACCCTAGCAACCGCCTAGCAACACCCTAGCAACCACCCAAAATACCCTAGCAACCACTTAGCAACACCCTAGCAACCACCCAGAACACCCTAGCAACCACCCAGAACACCCTAGCAACCAACCAGAATACCCTAGCAACCACCTAGCAACACCCTAGCAACCGCCTAGCAACCACCCAGAATACCCTAGCAACCACCTAGCAACACCATAGCAACCACCCAGAACACCCTAAACTAAACTAATTTAAACTTTAAACTATTTTAAACTTTCAACTAATTTAAACTGCCTAGAAACACCATAGCAACCATCCAGAACACCTTAGCAACCGCCTAGCAACCACCCAGAACACCTTAGCAACTCACTAGAAAACCCCCAACAACTTTTTGAACTTTAAACTACTTTAAACTTTAAACTAATTTAAACTTTAAACTAAATTAAACTTCAAACTATTTTAAACTTTCAACTAATTTAAACTTTAAACTAAATTAAACTTCAAACTACTTTAAACTTTCAACTATTTTAAACTTTAAACTAAATTAAACTTCAAACTATTTTAAACTTTCAACTAATTTAAACTTTAAACTAAATTAAACTTCAAACTATTTTAAACTTTCAACTAATTTACACTTTAAACTAAATTAAACTTTAAACTACTTTAAACTTTAAACTACTTTAAACTTTTTCAAACTTTATGGTCCAAACTTTCTCAAGCCAACTTAAAGTTTGTCTCGACGAACTTTCGCATCTAGTTAAGTTGGCTTGAGAGAGCCAACTTACTGAAATCCTATTTAAACTTATTAAGTTGGCTTGAGAGAGCCAACATATTGAAATCCTATTTAAACTTATTAAGTTGGCTTGAGAAAGCCAACTTACTGAAATCCTATTTAAACTTATTATTAAGTTGGCTTGAGAAAGCCAACTTACTGAAATCCTATTTAAACTTATTATTATTCTTATTCTTCTGACCCAAAAAATTTAGACACTAACTCCTCCTAGAGCTTTAACTCTACAAACTCCAAACTCGGGTCAGACCTTCATACTGTTCTGACTCGAGTTGCTATATCTTTTCAGACTGATTTGACTTTCAGTTTTCTTAAAGATTAATATTAAAAACCATAAAAATCCCATAGACTTACATGGCAGACTGCTCAAATTGAGCCAAGACTACGGTGGCCCATTAGTGTACAAGCCAAAAACTCAAATCTAAACTCCCTGAAGCCCTAGACTCAATTAAACTACCATTCAATGACCTAATAAACTTATATCTATCTATCTATCTATCTATCTATCTATCTATCTATCTATCTATCTATCTATCTATCTATCTATCTATCTATCTATCTATCTATCTATCTATCTATCTATCTAATCTTTCTATCTATCTTTCTAACTAACTTATCTTTCTATCTATCTTTCTAACTAACTTATCTTTCTATCTATCTTTCTAACTAACTTATCTATCTATCTATCTTTCTTTCTAACCAATCTATCTTTCTTTCTAACTAACTAATCTATCTTTCTTTCTTTCTTACTAATCTATCTATCTTTCTAACTAACTTATCTATCTTTCTTTCTTACTAATCTATCTTTCTTTCTAACTAACTAATCTTTCTTTCTTTCTTACTAATCTATCTATCTTTTTAACTAACTAATCTTTCTTTCTTTCTTACTAATCTATCTATCTTTCTAACTAACTTATCTATCTTTCTTTCTTACTAATCTATCTTTTTTTCTTTCTTACTAATCTATCTATCTGTTTAACTAACTTATCTATCTTTCTTTCTAACTTATCTATCTTTTTTTCTAACTAACTTATCTTTCTATCTATCTTTCTTTCTATCTTTCTTTCTAACTAATCTATCTTTCTTTCGTACTAACTAATCTATCTTTCTTTCTTTCTTACAAATCTATCTATCTATTTCTTACTAATCTATCTATCTTTTTAACTAACTTATCTATCTTTCTTTCTATCTTTCTTTCTAACTAATATATCTTTCTTTCTTACTAATCTATCTATCTTTCTAACTAACTTATCTATCTATCTATCTATCTATCTATCTATCTATCTATCTATCTATCTATCTATCTATCTATCTATCTATCTATCTATCTATCTATCTATCTATCTATCTATCCTATCTTTCTTTCTAACTAACTAATCTATATTTTTTTCCTTTCTTACTAATCTATCTATCTTTTTAACTAACTTATCTATCTTTCTTTCTAACTTATCTATCTTTTTTTCTAACTAACTTATCTTTCTATCTATATTTCTTTCTATCTTTCTTTCTAACTAATCTATCTTTCTTTCTAACTAACTAATCTATCTTTCTTTCTTACTAATCTATCTTTTTAACTAACTTATCTTTCTTTCTTTCTATCTTTCTTTCTAACTAATCTATCTTTCTTTCTTACTAATCTTTCTTTCTAACTAATCTATCTTTCTTTCTTACTAATCTATCTATCTTTCTAACTAACTTATCTATCTATCTTTCTTTCTAACTAATCTATCTTTCTTTCTAACCAACTAATCTATCTTTCTTTCTTTCTTACTAATCTATCTATCTTTTAACTAACTTATCTATCTTTCTTTCTAACTTATCTATCTTTTTTTCTAACTAACTTATCTATCTTTCTTTCTAACCAACTAATCTATCTTTCTTTCTTACTAATCTATCTATCTTTCTAACTAACTAACTTATCTATCTATCTATCTATCTATCTATCTATCTATCTATCTATCTATCTATCTATCTATCTATCTATCTATCTATCTATCTATCTATCTATCTATCTATCTATCTATCTATCTATCTATCTAATCTATCTTTCTTTCTAACTAATCCATCTTTCTTTCTTTCTTTTTAACTAATCTATCTTTCTTGCTAACTAATCCATCTTTCTTTATTTCTAACTAATCCATCTTTCTTTCTTTCTTTCTTTCTTTCTTTCTTTCTTTCTTTCTTTCTTTCTTTCTTTCTTTCTAACTAATCTTTCCTTCTTTCTAACTATTCTTTCTTTCTTTCTTTTTCATTCTAACTAATATTTTTTCTTTCTAACTAATCTTTCCTTCTTTCTAACTATTCTTTCTTTCTAACTAATTTATCAATCAAAATTTAAACTACTTTAAACTTCTAACTACTTTAAACTTCTTCAAACTCTCTGGTCTGGCTTTCTCAAGCCAACTTAAAGTTTGTCTCAACAAACTTTTTTTTCTAGTTATTATTATTCTTTTTCTGACCCAAAAAATTCTGACTCTAACTCCTCCTAGAGCTTTAACTCTACAAACTCCAAACTCGGGTCAGACCTTCATACTGTTCTGACTTAGTGTGCTATATCTTTTCAGACTGATTTGAGTTATGGTTTTCTTAAAAATTAATATTAAAAATCATAAAACTCCCATAGACTTTCATTGACCAAAGGTCCATGACTGTTTGAACTATGTTTAATGTAAACTGCTAGAAGCCATTGATACTCAATTAAGCTTTAAGCTATCTATGTTCTTTCTAATAACTTTATCTATCTATCTATCTATCTATCTATCTATCTATCTATCTATCTATCTATCTATCTATCTATCTATCTATCTATCTATCTATCTATCTATCTATCTATCTATCTTCAAACCTTTTCTATCTATCTATCTATCTATCTATCTATCTATCTATCTATCTATCTATCTATCTATCTATCTATCTATCTATCTATCTATCTATCTATCTATTTTCAAACCTTATCTATCTATCTATCTATCTATCTATCTATCTATCTATCTATCTATCTATCTATCTATCTATCTATCTATCTATCTATCTATCTATCTATCTATCTTCAAACCTTTTCTATCTATCTATCTATCTATCTATCTATCTATCTATCTATCTATCTATCTATCTATCTATCTATCTATCTATCTATCTATCTATCTATCTATCTATCTCAAACGAATCTTTCTTTCTTTTTACAGTAACTGATCAATCTTTCTTTCTTTTTTAACTAATCTATCTTTCTTTCTTTCTTTCTTTCTTTCTTTTTAACTAATCTATCTATCTATCTATCTATCTATCTATCTATCTATCTATCTATCTATCTATCTATCTATCTATCTATCTATCTATCTATCTATCTATCTATCTATCTTCAAACCTTATCTATCTATCTATCTATCTATCTATCTATCTATCTATCTATCTATCTATCTATCTATCTATCTATCTATCTATCTATCTATCTATCTATCTATCTATCTATCTATCTATCTATCTAATCTTTCTATCTATCTTTCTAACTAACTTATCTTTCTATCTATCTTTCTAACTAACTTATCTTTCTATCTATCTTTCTAACTAACTTATCTATCTATCTATCTTTCTTTCTAACCAATCTATCTTTCTTTCTAACTAACTAATCTATCTTTCTTTCTTTCTTACTAATCTATCTATCTTTCTAACTAACTTATCTATCTTTCTTTCTTACTAATCTATCTTTCTTTCTAACTAACTAATCTTTCTTTCTTTCTTACTAATCTATCTATCTTTTTAACTAACTAATCTTTCTTTCTTTCTTACTAATCTATCTATCTTTCTAACTAACTTATCTATCTTTCTTTCTTACTAATCTATCTTTTTTTCTTTCTTACTAATCTATCTATCTGTTTAACTAACTTATCTATCTTTCTTTCTAACTTATCTATCTTTTTTTCTAACTAACTTATCTTTCTATCTATCTTTCTTTCTATCTTTCTTTCTAACTAATCTATCTTTCTTTCGTACTAACTAATCTATCTTTCTTTCTTTCTTACTAATCTATCTATCTATTTCTTACTAATCTATCTATCTTTTTAACTAACTTATCTATCTTTCTTTCTATCTTTCTTTCTAACTAATATATCTTTCTTTCTTACTAATCTATCTATCTTTCTAACTAACTTATCTATCTATCTATCTATCTATCTATCTATCTATCTATCTATCTATCTATCTATCTATCTATCTATCTATCTATCTATCTATCTATCTATCCTATCTTTCTTTCTAACTAACTAATCTATATTTTTTTCCTTTCTTACTAATCTATCTATCTTTTTAACTAACTTATCTATCTTTCTTTCTAACTTATCTATCTTTTTTTCTAACTAACTTATCTTTCTATCTATATTTCTTTCTATCTTTCTTTCTAACTAATCTATCTTTCTTTCTAACTAACTAATCTATCTTTCTTTCTTACTAATCTATCTTTTTAACTAACTTATCTTTCTTTCTTTCTATCTTTCTTTCTAACTAATCTATCTTTCTTTCTTACTAATCTTTCTTTCTAACTAATCTATCTTTCTTTCTTACTAATCTATCTATCTTTCTAACTAACTTATCTATCTATCTTTCTTTCTAACTAATCTATCTTTCTTTCTAACCAACTAATCTATCTTTCTTTCTTTCTTACTAATCTATCTATCTTTTAACTAACTTATCTATCTTTCTTTCTAACTTATCTATCTTTTTTTCTAACTAACTTATCTATCTTTCTTTCTAACCAACTAATCTATCTTTCTTTCTTACTAATCTATCTATCTTTCTAACTAACTAACTTATCTATCTATCTATCTATCTATCTATCTATCTATCTATCTATCTATCTATCTATCTATCTATCTATCTATCTATCTATCTATCTATCTATCTATCTATCTATCTATCTAATCTATCTTTCTTTCTAACTAATCCATCTTTCTTTCTTTCTTTTTAACTAATCTATCTTTCTTGCTAACTAATCCATCTTTCTTTATTTCTAACTAATCCATCTTTCTTTCTTTCTTTCTTTCTTTCTTTCTTTCTTTCTTTCTTTCTTTCTTTCTTTCTTTCTTTCTAACTAATCTTTCCTTCTTTCTAACTATTCTTTCTTTCTTTCTTTTTCATTCTAACTAATATTTTTTCTTTCTAACTAATCTTTCCTTCTTTCTAACTATTCTTTCTTTCTAACTAATTTATCAATCAAAATTTAAACTACTTTAAACTTCTAACTACTTTAAACTTCTTCAAACTCTCTGGTCTGGCTTTCTCAAGCCAACTTAAAGTTTGTCTCAACAAACTTTTTTTTCTAGTTATTATTATTCTTTTTCTGACCCAAAAAATTCTGACTCTAACTCCTCCTAGAGCTTTAACTCTACAAACTCCAAACTCGGGTCAGACCTTCATACTGTTCTGACTTAGTGTGCTATATCTTTTCAGACTGATTTGAGTTATGGTTTTCTTAAAAATTAATATTAAAAATCATAAAACTCCCATAGACTTTCATTGACCAAAGGTCCATGACTGTTTGAACTATGTTTAATGTAAACTGCTAGAAGCCATTGATACTCAATTAAGCTTTAAGCTATCTATGTTCTTTCTAATAACTTTATCTATCTATCTATCTATCTATCTATCTATCTATCTATCTATCTATCTATCTATCTATCTATCTATCTATCTATCTATCTATCTATCTATCTATCTATCTTCAAACCTTTTCTATCTATCTATCTATCTATCTATCTATCTATCTATCTATCTATCTATCTATCTATCTATCTATCTATCTATCTATCTATCTATCTATCTATCTATCTATCTATCTATCTATTTTCAAACCTTATCTATCTATCTATCTATCTATCTATCTATCTATCTATCTATCTATCTATCTTCAAACCTTTTCTATCTATCTATCTATCTATCTATCTATCTATCTATCTATCTATCTATCTATCTATCTATCTATCTATCTATCTATCTATCTATCTATCTATCTATCTATCTATCTATCTATCTCAAACTAATCTTTCTTTCTTTTTACAGTAACTGATCAATCTTTCTTTCTTTTTTAACTAATCTATCTTTCTTTCTTTCTTTCTTTCTTTCTTTCTTTTTAACTAATCTATCTATCTATCTATCTATCTATCTATCTATCTATCTATCTATCTATCTATCTATCTATCTATCTTCAAACCTTATCTATCTATCTATCTATCTATCTATCTATCTATCTATCTATCTATCTATCTATCTATCTATCTATCTATCTATCTATCTATCTATCTATCTATCTATCTATCTATCTTCAAACCTTATCTATCTATCTATCTATCTATCTATCTATCTATCTATCTATCTATCTATCTATCTATCTATCTATCTATGCTAGAATCAGTAAATCATACTTGAACATGGTAAATCATGGTATACTATAGTAAATCATAGTAAACTATGGTAAATCGTGGTAAAACATGGTAAACTATGGTAAATCATGCTAGAATCAGTAAATTATACTTGAACATGGTAAATTGTGGTATACTATAGTAAATCATAGTAAACTATGGTAAATTGTGGTATACTATAGTAAATCATAGTAAACTATGGTAAATCGTGGTAAATCATGGTAAACTATGGTAAATCATGGTAAACTATGATAAATCATGCTAGAATCAGTAAATCATACTTGAACATGGTAAATCGCTGTATACTATAGTAAATCATGGTAAACTATGGTAAATCGTGGTAAATCATGGTAAATTATGGTAAATCATGGTAATCTATGACAAATCATGCTAGAATCAGTAAATCATACTTGAACATGGTAAATCCTAGTATACTATAGTAAATCATGGTAAACTATGGTAAATCGTGGTAAATCATGGTAAATCATGGTAAACTATGGTAAATCATGGTAATCTATGATAAATCATGCTAGAATCAGTAAATCATACTTGAACATGGTAAATCATGGTATACTACAGTAAATCATGGTAAACTATGGTAAATCGTGGTAAATCATGGTAAACTATGGTAAATCATGGTAAACTATGATAAATCATGCTAGAATCAGTAAATCATACTTGAACATGGTAAATCCTAGTATACTATAGTAAATCATGGTAAACTATGGTAAATCGTGGTAAATCATGGTAAACTATGCTAAATCATGCTAGAATCAGTAAATTATACTTGAACATGGTAAATTGTGGTATACTATAGTAAATCATGGTAAACTATGGTAAATCATGGTAAATCATGGTAAACTATGCTAAATCATGCTAGAATCAGTAAATCATACTTGAACATGGTAAATCGTGGTATACTATAGTAAATCATGGTAAACTATGGTAAATCGTGGTAAATCATGGTAAACTATGGTAAAATCATGGTAAACTATGATAAATCATGCTAGAATCAGTAAATCATACTTGAACATGGTAAATCGTGGTATACTATAGTAAATCATGTTAAACTATGGTAAATCGTGGTAAATCATGGTAAACTATGGTAAAATCATGGTAAACTATGATAAATCATGCTAGAATCAGTAAATCATACTTGAACATGGTAAATCGTGGTATACTATAGTAAATCATGGTAAACTATGGTAAATCGTGGTAAATCGTGGTAAATCATGGCAAACTATGGTAAATCATGGTAATCTATGATAAATCATGCTAGAATCAGTAAATCATACTTGAACATGGTAAATCATGGTATACTATAGTAAATCATGGTAAATCGTGGTAAATCATGGTAAACTATGGTAAATCATGGTAAACTATGATAAATCATGCTAGAATCAGTAAATCATACTTGAACATGGTAAATCATGGTATACTATAGTAAATCATGGTAAACTATGGTAAATCGTGGTAAATCATGGTAAACTATGGTAAATCATGGTATAATATAGTAAATCATGGTAAACTATGGTAAATCATGCTAGAATCAGTAAATCATACTTGAACATGGTAAATCATGATATACCATAGTAAATCATGGTAAACTTTGGTAAATCGTGGTAAATCATGGTAAACTATGGTAAATCATGCTAGAATCAGTAAATTATACTTGAACATGGTAAATTGTGGTATACTATAGTAAATCATGGTAAACTATGGTAAATTGTGGTAATCTATGATAAATCATGCTAGAATCAGTAAATCATAATTGAACATGGTAAATCATGGTGTACTATAGTAAAATCATGATAAACTATGGTAAATCATGGTAAATCATGGTAAACTATGATAAATCATGCTAGAATCAGTAAATCATACTTGAACATGGTAAATCATGGTATACTATGGTAAATTGTGGTAAACTATGCTAAATCATGCTAGAATCATAGTAAATCATGGTATACTATAGTAAATCATGGTAAACTATAGTAAATCGTGGTAAATCATGGTAAATCATTAAATCATACTTGAACATAGTAAATCATGGTATACTATGGTAAATTGTGGTAAACTATGGTAAATCATGGTAAACTATGGTAAATCATGCTAGAATCAGTAAATCATACTTGAACATGGTAAATCCTGGTATACTATAGTAAATCATGGTAAACTATGGTAAATTGTGGTAATCTATGATAAATCATGCTAGAATCAGTAAATCATACTTGAACATGGTAAATCATGGTGTACTATAGTAAAATCATGGTAAACTATGGTAAATCGTGGTAAATCATGGTAAATCATGGTAAACTATGATAAATCATGCTAGAATCAGTAAATCATACTTGAACATGGTAAATCATGGTATACTATGGTAAATTGTGGTAAACTATGGTAAATCATGCTAGAATCATAGTAAATCATACTTGAACATGGTAAATCATGGTATACTATAGTAAATCATGGTAAACTATAGTAAATCGTGGTAAATCATGGTAAACTATGGTAAATCATGCTAGAACCAATAAATCATACTTGAACATGGTAAATCATGGTATACTATAGTAAATCATGGTAAACTATGGTAAATCATGGTAAATCATGGTAAACTATGGTAAATCATCCTAAATTATGGTAAATCATGCTAGAATCAGTAAATTACACTTGAACATGGCAAATCGTTGTATACTATAGTAAATCATGGTAAACTATAGTAAATCGTGGTAAATCATGGTAAACTATGGTAAATCATGCTAGAATCAATAAATCATACTTGAACATGGTAAATCATGGTATACTATAGTAAATCATGGTAAACTATGGTAAATCGTGGTAAATCATGGTAAACTATGGTAAATCATGCTAGAATCAGTAAATTATACTTGAACATGGTAAATCATGGTATACTATAGTAAATCATGGTAAACTATGGTAAATCGTGGTAAATCATGGTAAACTATGCTAAATCATGCTAGAATCAGTAAATCATACTTGAACATGGTAAATCCTGGCATACTATAGTAAATCATGGTAAACTATGGTAAATTGTGGTAAATCATGGTAAACTATGGTAAATCATGGTAATCTATGATAAATCATGCTAGAATCAGTAAATCATACTTGAACATGGTAAATCATGGTGTACTATAGTAAAATCATGGTAAACTATGGTAAATCGTGGTAAATCATGGTAAAACATGGTAAACTATGGTAAATCATGGTAAACTATGATAAATCATGCTAGAATCAGTAAATCATACTTGAACATGGTAAATCATGATATACTATAGTAAATCATGGTAAACTTTGGTAAATCGTGGTAAATCATGGTAAACTATGGTAAATCATGCTAGAATCAGTAAATTATACTTGAACATGGTAAATTGTGGTATACTATAGTAAATCATGGTAAACTATGGTAAATTGTGGTAATCTATGATAAATCATGCTAGAATCAATAAATCATACTTGAACATGGTAAATCATTGTATACTATAGTAAATCATGGTAAACTATGGTAAATCGTGGTAAATCATGGTAAACTATGGTAAATCATGCTAGAATCAGTAAATTATACATGAACATGGTAAATCATGGTATACTATAGTAAATCATGGTAAACTATGGTAAATCGTGGTAAATCATGGTAAACTATGCTAAATCATGCTAGAATCAGTAAATCATACTTGAACATGGTAAATCCTGGCATACTATAGTAAATCATGTTAAACTATGGTAAATTGTGGTAAATCATGGTAAACTATGGTAAATCATGGTAATCTATGATAAATCATGCTAGAATCAGTAAATCATACTTGAACATGGTAAATCATGGTGTACTATAGTAAAATCATGGTAAACTATGGTAAATCGTGGTAAATCATGGTAAATCATGGTAAACTATGGTAAATCATGGTAAACTATTATAAATCATGCTAGAATCAGTAAATCATACTTGAACATGGTAAATCATGATATACTATAGTAAATCATGGTAAACTTTGGTAAAACGTGGTAAATCATGGTAAACTATGGTAAATCATGCTAGAATCAGTAAATTATACTTGAACATGGTAAATTGTGGTATACTATAGTAAATCATGGTAAACTATGGTAAATTGTGGTAATCTATGATAAATCATGCTAGAATCAGTAAATCATACTTGAACATGGTAAATCATGGTGTACTATAGTAAAATCATGGTAAACTATGGTAAATCGTGGTAAATCATGGTAAATCATGGTAAATCATGGTAAACTATGATAAATCATGCTAGAATCAGTAAATCATACTTGAACATGGTAAATCATGGTATACTATAGTAAATCACGGTAAACTATGGTAAATCGTGGTAAATAATGGTAAACTATGGTAAACTATGATCAAATATCAATAAACATCTTTCTTTCTTTCTAACTAATCCACCATTCTTTCTTTCTTTCTCTTTCTTTCTTTCTTTCTTTCTTTCTTTCTTTCTAACTAATCCACCTTTCTTTCTTTCTTTCTTTCTTTCTTTCTTTCTTTCTTTCTTTCTTTCTTTCTTTCTTTCTTTCTTTCTTTCTTTCTTTCTTTCTTTCTTTCTTTCTTTCTAACTAATCCACCATTCTTTCTTTCTTTCTTTCTAACTAATCCACCTTTCTTTCTTTCTTTCTTTCTTTCTTTCTTTCTTTCTTTCTTTCTTTCTTTCTTTCTTTCTTTCATTCTTTCTTTCTTTCTTTCTAACTAATCCACCATTCTTTCTTTCTTTCTTTCTTTCTTTCTTTCTTTCTTTCTTTCTTTCTTTCTTTCTAACTAATCCACCTTTCTTTCTTTCTTTCTTTCTTTCTTTCTTTCTTTCTTTCTAATCCACTATTCTTTCTCTTTCTTTCTTTCTTTCTTTCTTTCTTTCTTTCTTTCTTTCTTTCTTTCTTTCTTTCTTTCTTTCTTTCTAATCCACTTTTCTTTCTTTCTTTCTTTCTAATCCACTTTTCTTTCTTTCTTTCTTTCTTTCTTTCTTTCTTTCTTTCTTTCTTTCTTTCTTTCTTTCTTTCTTTCTAATCTTTTTTGCTTTCTTGCTTTCTAACTAATCTGTCTTTCTTTTTAACTAATCTTTCTTTTAATCTATCTTTCTAACTAATCTTTCTTTCTAACTAATCTATCTTTTTCTTTCTAACTAATATTTTTTCTTTCTTTCTAACTAATTTATCAATCAAAATTTAAACTACTTTAAACTTCATACTACTTCAAACTTCTAAGTACTTTTAACTTTTTCAAACTCTCTGGTCCGGCTTTCTCAAGCCAACTTAAAGTTTGTCTCAAACTTTTTTTTCTAGTTCTTCTTATTCTTCTGACCCAAAATTTATCAACTCTAACTCCTCCTAGAGCTTTAACTCTACAAACTCCAAACTCGGGTCAGACCTTCAGACTGTTCTGACTTGGTGTGCTATATCTTTTCAGACTGATTTGACTTTCAGTTTTCTTAAAAATTAATATTAAAAACCATAAAAATCCCATAGACTTACATTGCAGAGTGCTCAAATTGAGCCAAGACTACGGTGGCCCATTAGTGTACAAGCCAAAAACTCAAATCTAAACTCCCTGAAGCCCTAGACTCAATTAAACTACCATTCTATGGACTCATAAATCTATCTATCTATCTATCTATCTATCTATCTATCTATCTATCTATCTATCTATCTATCTATCTATCTATCTATCTATCTATCTATCTATCTATCTATCTATCTATCTATCTATCTATCTTTTTAACTAATCTATCTATCTATCTATCTATCTATCTATCTATCTATCTATCTATCTATCTATCTATCTATCTATCTATCTATCTGTCTTTTTAACTAATCTATCTATCTATCTATCTATCTATCTATCTATCTATCTATCTATCTATCTATCTATCTATCTATCTATCTTTTTAACTACTCTATCTATCTATCTATCTATCTATCTATCTATCTATCTATCTATCTATCTATCTATCTATCTATCTATCTATCTATCTATCTTTCTTTTTAACTATTCTATCTATCTATCTATCTATCTATCTATCTATCTATCTATCTATCTATCTATCTATCTATCTATCTATCTATCTATCTATCTATCTATCTTTTTAACTAATCTATCTATCTATCTATCTATCTATCTATCTATCTATCTATCTATCTATCTATCTATCTATCTATCTATCTATCTATCTATCTATCTTTTTAACTAATCTATCTATCTATCTATCTATCTATCTATCTATCTATCTATCTATCTATCTATCTATCTATCTATCTATCTATCTATCTATCTATCTATTTTTTTAACTAATCTATCTATCTATCTATCTATCTATCTATCTATCTATCTATCTATCTATCTATCTATCTATCTATCTATCTATCTATCTATCTTTTTAACTAATCTATCTATCTATCTATCTATCTATCTATCTATCTATCTATCTATCTATCTATCTATCTATCTATCTATCTATCTATCTATCTATCTATCTATCTATCTTTTTAACTAATCTATCTATCTATCTATCTATCTATCTATCTATCTATCTATCTATCTATCTATCTATCTATCTATCTATCTATCTATCTATCTTTTTAACTAATCTATCTATCTATCTATCTATCTATCTATCTATCTATCTATCTATCTATCTATCTATCTATCTATCTATCTATCTATCTATCTATCTTTTTAACTAATCTATCTATCTATCTATCTATCTATCTATCTATCTATCTATCTATCTATCTATCTATCTATCTATCTATCTATCTTTTTAACTAATCTATCTATCTATCTATCTATCTATCTATCTATCTATCTATCTATCTATCTATCTATCTATCTATCTATCTATCTATCTATCTATCTATCTATCTATCTATCTTTTTAACTAATCTATCTATCTATCTATCTATCTATCTATCTATCTATCTATCTTTTTAACGAATCTATCTATCTATCTATCTATCTATCTATCTATCTATCTATCTATCTATCTATCTATCTATCTATCTATCTATCTATCTATCTATCTATCTATCTATCTATCTATCTATCTATCTATCTATCTATCTATTTTTTTAACTAATCTATCTATCTATCTATCTATCTATCTATCTATCTATCTTTTTAACTAATCTATCAATCTATCAATCTATCTATCTATCTATCTTTTTAACTAATCTATCTATCTATCTATCTATCTATCTATCTATCTATCTATCTATCTATCTATCTATCTATCTATCTATCTATCTATCTATCTATCTATCTATCTATTTAACTAAATAATCCATCTTTCTTTATTTTTAACAAACTAATCCATCTTTCTTTCTAACTAATATATCTTTCTTTCTTTCATTCTAACTAATCTATCTATCTTTCTTTCTAACTAATCTATCTATCTAATCTTTCTTTCTAACTAATCCATCTTTCTTTCTTTCTTTCTTTCTTTCTTTCTTTCTTTCTTTCTTTCTTTCTTTCTTTCTAACTAATCCACCATTCATCATTCTTTCTCTCTAAATAATATTTCTTCTTTCTTTCTAACTAATTAATCTATCTATCTTTCTAACTAATCTTTCTGTCTTTCTTTCTTTCTTTTTCTAACTAATCTTTCTTCTTTCTAATCTTTCTTTCTAACTTATCTTTCTATCTAATCTTTCTAACTAATCTTTCTTTCCTTTCTAACAAATCTTTCTTTTTTCTTTCTTTCTAACTAATCTTTCTTTCTTTTTTCTTTCTTTCTTTCTAGCCAATCTTTCTTCTTTCTTTCTAGCTAATCTTTCTTTTTTCTTTTTCTTTCTTTCTAACTAATCTTTCTTTTCTTTCTTTCTTTCTAACTAATCTTTCTTTTTTCTTTCTTACTTTTCTTGCTTTCTAACTAATCTTTCTTTTTTCTTTCTTCTTTCGTTCTAACTAATCTTTCTTTCTTTTTTCTTATTTACTTTTCTTCTTTCTTACTTTTCTTTCTTTCTTTCTTACTAATCTTCTTTCTTTCTTTCTTTCTTTCTTTCTTTCTTTCTTTCTTTCTTTCTTTCTTTCTTTCTTTCTTTCTTTCTTTCTTTCTTTCTTTCTTTATACCTAATCTTTCTTTCTTTCTAACTAATCTTTGTTTCTTTTTTCTTTCTTTCTTTCTTTCTTTCTTTCTTTCTTTCTTTCTTTCTTTCTTTCTTTCTTTCTTTATACCTAATCTTTCTTTCTTTCTTCCTTTCTAACTAATCTTTCTTTCTTTCTTTCTTTCTTTCTTTCTTTCTTTCTTTCTTTCTTTCTTTCTTTCTAACTTTTCTTTCTTTCTATCTTTCTTGCTTTCTAACTAATCTGTCTTTCTTTCTTTCTAACTAATCTTTCTTTCTATCTTTCTATCTATCTTTCTTTCTAACTAATCTGTCTTTCTTTCTTTCTTTCTTTCTTTCTTTCTTTCTTTCTACCTAATCTTACTTTCTTTCTTTCTAGCTAATCTTTCTTTTTTCTTTCTTCTTTCGTTTTAACTAATCTTTCTTTTTCTTTCTTACTTTAATTTCTTTCTTACTAATCTTGCTTTTTTCTTTCTTTCTAACTAATCTTTCTTTCTTTCTTTCTTTCTTTCTTTCTTTCTTTCTTTCTTTCTTTCTTTCTTTCTTTCTTTCTTTCTTTCTTTATACCTAATCTTTCTTTCTTTCTTCCTTTCTAACTAATCTTTCTTTCTTTCTTTCTTTCTTTCTTTCTTTCTTTCTTTCTTTCTTTCTTTCTTTCTAACTTTTCTTTCTTTCTATCTTTCTTGCTTTCTAACTAATCTGTCTTTCTTTCTTTCTACCTAATCTTTCTTTCTTTCTTTCTTTCTTTCTTTCTTTCTTTCTTTCTTTCTTTCTTTCTTTCTTTCTCCCTAATCTTTCTTTCTTTCTTTCTTTCTTTCTACCTAATCTTTCTTTCTTTCTTTCTTTCTTTCTTTCTTTCTTTCTTTCTTTCTTTCTTTCTTTCTTTCTTTCTTTCTTTCTTTCTCCCTAATCTTTCTTTCTTTCTTTCTTTCTCCCTAATCTTTCTTTCTTTCTTTCTTTCTTTCTTTCTTTCTTTCTTTCTTTCTTTCTTTCTTTCTTTTTTCTTTCATTCTTTCTTTCTACCTAATCTTTCTTTCTTTCTTTCTTTCTTTCTTTCTTTCTTTCTTTCTTTCTTTCTTTCTTTCTTTCTTTCTTTCTTTATACCTAATCTTTTTCTTTCTTTCTTTATACCTAATCTTTCTTTATTTTTCTTTCATTCTTTCTTTCTACCTAATCTTTCTTTATTTTTTCTTTCATTCTTTCTTTCTACCTAATCTTTCTTTCTTTCTTTCTTTCTTTCTTTCTTTCTTTCTTTCTTTCTTTCTTTCTTCTTTCTTTCTTTCTTTCTCTCTAAATAATATTTCTTCTTTCTTTCTAACTAATCTATCTATCTTTCTAACTAATCTTTCTGTCTTTCTTTCTTTCTTTCTTTCTTTTTCTAACTAATCTTTCTTCTTTCTAATCTTTCTTTCTAACTTATCTTTCTATCTAATCTTTCTAACTAATCTTTCTTTCCTTTCTAACAAATCTTTCTTTTTTCTTTCTTTCTAACTAATCTTTCTTTCTTTTTTCTTTCTTTCTTTCTAGACAATCTTTTTTCTTTCTTTCTAGCTAATCTTTCTTTTTTCTTTTTCTTTCTAACTAATCTTTCTTTTTTCTTTCTTACTTTTCTTGCTTTCTAACTAATCTTTCTTTTTTCTTTCTTCTTTCGTTCTAACTAATCTTTCTTTTTTCTTTCTTCTTTCGTTCTAACTAATCTTTCTTTCTTTTTTCTTATTTACTTTTCTTCTTTCTTACTTTTCTTTCTTTCTTTCTTACTAATCTTTCTTTTTTCTTTCTTTCTTTCTTTCTTTCTTTCTTTCTTTCTTTCTTTCTTTCTTTCTTTATACCTAATCTTTCTTTCTTTCTAACTAATCTTTGTTTCTTTTTTCTTTCTTTCTTTCTTTCTTTCTTTCTTTCTTTCTTTCTTTCTTTCTTTCTTTCTTTCTTTCTTTCTAACTAATCTGTCTTTCTTTCTTTCTTTCTTTCTACCTAATCTTACTTTCTTTCTTTCTAGCTAATCTTTCTTTTTTCTTTTTCTTTCTTTCTAACTAATCTTTCTTTTTTCTTTCTTCTTTCGTTCTAACTAATCTTTCTTTTTCTTTCTTACTTTAATTTCTTTCTTACTAATCTTGCTTTTTTCTTTCTTTCTAACTAATCTTTCTTTCTTTCTTTCTTTCTTTCTTTCTTTCTTTCTTTCTTTCTTTCTTTCTACCTAATCTTTCTTTCTTTCTTCCTTTCTAACTAATCTTTCTTTCTTTTTTCTTTCTTTCTTTCTTTCTTTCTTTCTTTCTTTCTTTCTTTCTTTCTTTCTTTCTTTCTTTCTTTCTAACTTTTCTTTCTTTCTATCTTTCTTGCTTTCTAACTAATCTGTCTTTCTTTCTTTCTACCTAATCTTTCTTTCTTTCTTTCTTTCTTTCTTTCTTTCTTTCTTTCTTTCTTTCTTTCTTTCTTTCTCCCTAATCTTTCTTTCTTTCTTTCTACCTAATCTTTCTTTCTTTCTTTCTTTCTTTCTTTCTTTCTTTCTTTCTTTCTTCTTTCTTTCTTTCTAACTATTCTTTCTTTCTAACTAATTTATCAATCAAAATTTAAACTACTTTAAACTTCAAACTACTTCAAACTTCTAACTACTTTAAACTTCTAACTACTTTTAACTTCTTCAAACTCTCTGGTCCGGCTTTCTCAAGCCAACTTAAAGTTTGTCCAACAAACTTTTTTTTCTAGTTATTATTATTATTCTTCTGTTAAAAACTGTTGACTCAAACTCGTCCTAGAGCTTTAACTCTACATACTCCAAACTCGGCTCAGACACTCAAACTGATCTGACCGAGTGTGCTATATCTTTTCAGACTGATCGGACTTACGGTTTTCCTAAAAATGACGATCAAAACTCGGAAAAACTCCCATTGACTTGCATTGGGGAGTTCTAAAAAATTCAAATTTAGATTCAAACTCACCAACCGACGAAAATTCAAATCAAAATACCTTGAAGACTAAACCAAACTGCCGTTCTATATACTATATTAGCCAATGAGACTCATTTAAACTAATGAACTCTAAACTCATACACTTATAAACTAATTAACTTATAAACTCATGAATTCATAGACTTATGAACTCTTAAACTCATAAATTAATAAACTCTGAACTCTTAAACTCATTTAAACTTATAAACTCTAAACTAATTTAAAACTTATAAACTCTAAACTCAAAAACTCTTACACTTATAAACTCATCAATTTATACACTTATAAACTCTAAACTCATAAACTCTGAGTGTGTGTGTGTGTGTGTGAACACACACACACACACACTAAACTCATTTAAACTTAAACTCTAAACTCATTTAAACTTGTAAACTCAAAACTCGTAAACTACTTTAAACTTCAAACCACTTTAAACGTTTTAAGTTTAAAGCTTCAAGCTCCCAAGCAACTCCATAGCAACCAAACTTGAGTACCCTAGCAACCGTTTTGCAAGACCTATATCTCTGTATCAGAACATCGTATAGAGATGAGGTTTGGCTCTTTTGACTCATGCTAGCAAACAGCACTTCCAACATGCTACACATGCTAGCAGTGAATAGCTACATGCTAATATCAATTAGTTAAGTGCTAAATCATACCAAGATCATGCTAAGGACTCTATAAAAACTCCATAGTAACCATCTGTGACAACTACCAACCACCTAGCAACACCATAGCAACCGCCCAGAACACCCTAGCAACTGCCTAGCAACCGCCCAGAATACCTTAGCAACCGCCTAGCAACATCATAGCAACCACCCAGAACACCCTAGCAACCGCCTAGCAACACCATAGCAACCACCCAGAACACCCTAGCAACCGCCTAGCAACCACCCAGAATACCCTAGCAACCGCCTAGCAACACCATAGCAACCACCCAGAACACCCTAGCAACCGCCTAGCAACCACCCAGAACACCTTAGCAACAGCATAGCAACCACTCAGAACACCCTAGCAACTGCCTAGCAACCACCCAGAATACCTTAGCAACTGCCTAGCAACACCATAGCAACCACCCAGAACACCCTAGCAACCGCCTAGCAACACCATAGAAACCACTAAAACACCCTAGCAACCGCCTAGCAACCACCCAGAACACCCTAGCAACCACCCAGAACACCCTAGTAACCGCCTAGCAACCACCCAAAATACCTTAGCAACCGCCTAGCAACACCCTAGCAACCACCCAAAACACCATAGCAACCGCCTAGCAACCACCCAGAACACCCTAGCAACCAACCAGAATACCCTAGCAACCACCCATAACACCCTAGCAACCGCCTAGCAACCACCCAAAATACCTTAGCAACCGTCTAGCAACACCATAGCAACCACCCAGAACACCCTAGCAACACCCTAGCAACCACCCAAAATACCATAGCAACCGCCTAGCAACCACCCAGAACACCCTAGCAACCACCCAAAATACCTTAGCAACCGCCTAGCAACACCCTAGCAACCGCTTAGCAACACCCTAGCAACCACCCAGAATATCCTAGCAACCGCCTAGCAACACCATAGCAAGCACCCAGAACACCCTAAACTAAACTAAATTAAACTTCAAACTATTTTAAACTTTCAACTAATTAAGTTGGCTTGAGAAAGCCAACTTACTGAAATCCTATTTAAACTTATTAAGTTGGCTTGAGAAAGCCAACTTACTGAAATCCTATTTAAACTTATTATTATTAAGTTGGCTTGAGAAAGCCAACTTACTGAAATCCTATTTAAACTTATTATTAAGTTGGCTTGGGAAAGCCAACTTACTGAAATCCTATTTAAACTTATTATTATTATTCTTCTGAGACTAAAAAATCTGACACAAACTCCTCTTAGAGCTTTAACTCTACAAACTCCAAACTCAGGTCAGACCTTCAGACTGTTCTGACTTAGTGTGCTATATCTTTTCAGACTGATTTGACTTTCAGTTTTCTTAAAAATTCATATTAAAAACCATAAAAATCCCATAGACTTTCATTGCAGACTGCTCAAATTGAGCCAAGACTACGGTGGCCCATTAGTGTACAAGCTAAAAACTCAAATCTAAACTCCGTTAAGCCCTAGACTCAATTAAACTACTATTCTATGTACTAATAAACCTATCTATCTATCTATCTATCTATCTATCTATCTATCTATCTATCTATCTATCTATCTATCTATCTATCTATCTATCTATCTATCTATCTATCTATCTATCTATCTATCTATCTATCTATCTATCTATCTAACTTATCTATCTTTCTTTCTTACTAATCTATCAATCTTTCTAACTAACTTATCTATCTTTCTTTCTTTCTTTCTTTCATTCTTTCTTTCTAATCTATATATCTTTCTAACTAACTTTATCTTTCTTTCTTTCTTTCTAACTAATCTATCTATCTTTCTAACTAACTTATCTATCTTTCTTACTAATCTATCTATCTTTCTTACTAACTTATCTATTTTACTTTCTTTCTTTATCTTTCTAACTAACTTATCTATCTTTCTTTCTTTTTAACTAATCTATCAATCTTTCTAATTTATCTATCTTTCTTTCTTTTTAACTAATCTATCTTTCTCACTAACTTATCTATCTTTCTTTCTTTCTAACTAATCTATCTATCTTTCTAACTAACTTATCTTTCTTTCATACTAATCTATCTATCTTTCTAACTAACTTATCTATCTTTCTTTCTTTTTAACTTATCTATCTTTCTTTTTTACTAATCTATCAATCTTTCTAACTTATCTATCTTCCTTTCTTACTAATCTATCTATCTATCTATCTAACTTACTAACTTATCTATCTTTCTTTATTTCTTACTAATCTATCTATCTTTCTAACTAACTTATCTATCTTTCTTTCTAACTAATCTATCTTTCTAACTAATCTTTCTTTCTTTTTTACTAATCTATCAATCTTTCTAACTAACTTATCTTTCTTTTCTTCTTTCTTTCTTTCTTTCTTTCTTTCTTTCTTTCTTTCTTTCTTTCTTTCTTTCTTTCTTTCTTTCTTTCTTTCTTTCTAACTAATCTATCTTTCTTTCTAACTACAGTTTTTTTTATTCGCTTTGGTACTATTTTCACAAGTTAGGTGTACATTTTCCAAACTCTTAGTGCTAATATCACAACAGATCATCAAAAGTGCACTTTTTTCAAACATTTCATTATGTTTTCAATTGTGTTAGTACAATACACAAAATCACAAAGTATTCTTTTCACAACACAAAATAAGTGTTTCATCTACATAAATGTTTCATTCACAGTCACTGCCTTTCATAAAGCTCTTACTATCAAACTTTTGATTTGCAACTCTTCTTGTTCAGTTTAATACATGTGTCTATTATTTAATCCAACTGATCTTAATGGTTAATCAATGAATCATTTGGTACACCTATAGATTTCTATAGATATTGATTCAATACACAGTTTCTATAGAACTTGTTTGCAATTTCTGATATGGAAAACCAAATGTAATGAATTATTTTTACATAAGTGATTTATAGATAATAACCTCCATCATGTTCAAAGTGTGTGAACACGCATGTGTGTGTGTGTGTGTGTGTGTGTGTGTGTGTGTGTGTGTGTGTGTGTGTGTGTGTGTGTGTGTGTGTGTGTGTGTGTGTGTGTGTGTGTGTGTGTGAGAGAAAGATACAGAGAAATTTGCCATTTGTGAAAATACTGTAAAGCAGAATAGAGTATAAGGGAGAGGAAACAGTCAATGACTGTAAAACATCAGATTGATCAGAGATGCATCAGTAGAAGGGAGACAGACGGCATCAAATACAGCATTTTACATTACAGTATGTATGCAATACTGTAAACATGGTAGAGACATGGTAGTTAGATTACTGTAACTCAACCTTCATCTGTAAAGGTCCACTACATTCAGTCAAATAGTCAAAATCATTTACTGTATTCATTGCCAGCAAACTCTGTTCTAGCACAGAACATCATGGCTGTGCTTCATCACAGCTTTTGATAACACACTGGATAGAAACTATTACAAACATTATGGATTAAATTACATAAATTAGGTTATGCACGTGTATTTTCTAATGTGGCATAGCCTGTATTACTGTAATTAATTCAGCAACAACGGTGATTTGAAACATGTATCTTGCATTGTTTGCTGTTGAATGAGCTGATTGTTAAAAGTACTAAATTGAAAGAAGATCATACTGTTGTGTTTCTGTGATTAAACCAAATGTTCTCATTACATATTACAATAATCTTGTGTTTGAAACAATGATTATGTGGACTGAAAACATGTGCAACTGACTGAAAGCATTACATCAGGTTTTGAAAGAATGACTAGCTGTGTTACAAGTGTGATCAGTTTGGATTTTTGTACTAAGAGTTTTGAAAATGTACACCTTACTTGTGAAAATAGTACCAAAGCGAATAAAAAAAACTGTAATCTATCTATCTTTCTAACTAACTTATCTATCTTTCTTTATTTCTTACTAATCTATCTTTCTAACTTATCTATCTTTCTTTCTAACTAATCTATCTATCTTTCTAACTAACTTATCATTCTTTCTTACTAATCTATCTTTATAACTAACTAATCTATCTTTCTTTCTTTTTAACAAATCTAGCAATCTTTCTAACTAACTTATCTTTCTTTCTAACTAACTAATCTATCTATCTTTCTAACTAACTTATTTATCTTTCTTTCTTTCTTTCTTTCTAACTAATCTATCTATCTTTCTAACTAACTTATCTATCTTTCTTTCTTTATCTATCTATCTTTCTAACTAACTGATATATCTTTCTTTCTTTTTAACTAATCTATCTTTGTAACTAATCTATCTTTCTTTCTTTCTTTATCTATCTATCTTTCTAACTAACTTATCTATCTTTATTTCTTTCTTTATCTATCTATCTTTCTAACTAACTTATCTATCGTTCTTTCTTTCTTTTTAACTAATCTATCTCTATCTAACTTATCTATCTTTCTTTCTTTCTAACTAATCTATCTATCTTTCTAACTAACTTATCTTTCTTTTTTTATTTCTAACTAATCTATCTTTCTAACTAACTTATCTATCTTTCTTTCTTTTTAACTAATCTATCTATATTTCAAACTAACTTATCTATCTTTTTAACTAATCTATCTATCTTTCTAACTTATCTGTCTTTCTTTCTTACTAATCTATCTATCTATCTTTCTATATTTCTTACTAATCTATCTATCTTTCTAACTAACTTATATATCTTTCTTTCTTTCTAACTAATCTATCTATCTTTCTAACTAACTTATCTATCTTTCTTTCTTACTAATCTATCTATCTTTCTAACTTATCTATCTTTCTTTTTAACTAATCTATCTATCTTTCTAACTAACTTATCTATCTTTCTTTCTTTTTAACTAATCTATCTTTCTAACTTATCTTTCTTTCTTTCTTTTTAACTAATCTATCTATCTTTCTAACTAACTTATCTATCTTTCTTTCTTACTAATCTATCTATCTTTCTAACTAACTTATCTATCTTTCTTTCTTTCTAACTAATCTATAGATCTTTCTAACTAACTTATCTATCTTTCTTCCTTTCTAACTAATATATCTATCTTTCTAACTAACTAATCTATCTTTCTTTCTTTCTTTCTTTCTTTCTTTTTCCTAACTATTCTTTCTTTCTTTCTTACTAATTTTTCTTTCTTCTTTTCTAATGAATCGTATTTTCTTTCTAACTAATCTTACTTTCTTTCTTTCTTTCTTTCTTTCTTTCTTTCTTTCTTTCTTTCTTTCTTTCTTTCTTTCTTTCTTTCTTTCTAGCTAATCAATCTTTCTTTCTTTCTTTCTTTCTAGCTAATCTTTCTTACTTTCTTTCTTTCTTACTAATCAATCTTTTTTCTCTTTCTTTCTCTCTTTCTCTCTTTCTATCTTTCTTTCTATCTTCAAAACCTTATCTATCTATCTATCTATCTATCTATCTATCTATCTATCTATCTATCTATCTATCTATCTATCTATCTATCTATCTATCATCTAATCTTTATTTTTCTTTCTAACTAATCTGTTTCTTTTTTATCTATCTATCTATCTATCTATCTATCTATCTATCTATCTATCTATCTATCTATCTATCTATCTATCTAACTTATCTTTCTTTGTTTCTTACTAATCTATCTATCTTTCTAACTAACTTTTCTTTCTTTGTTTCTTACTAATCTATCTTTCTTTCTAACTAAAAAACTAACTTATCTATCTATCTTTCTAACTAACTTATCTTTCTTTCTTTTTAACTAATCTATCTATCTTTCTAACTAACTTATCTTTCTTTCTTTTTAACTAATCTTTCTCTTTCTAACTAACTTATCTTTCTTTCTTTCTTTCTTTCTTTCTTTCTTTCTTTCTTTCTTTCTTTCTAATCTATCTATCTTTTTAACTAACTAATCTATCTATCTTTCTAACTAACTTATCTTTCTTTCTTTTTAACTAATCTTTCTCTTTCTAGCTAACTTATCTTTCTTTCTTTCTTTCTTTCTTTCTAATCTATCTATCTTTTTAACTAACTTATCTATCTATCTTTCTAACTAACTTATCTTTCTTTGTTTCTTACTAATCTATCTATCTTTCTAACTAACTTTTCTTTCTTTGTTTCTTACTAATCTCTCTTTCTTTCTAACTAAAAAACTAACTTATCTATCTATCTTTCTAATTAACTTATCTTTCTTTCTTTTTAACTAATGTATCTATCTTTCTAACTAACTTATCTTTCTTTCTTTTTAACTAATCTTTCTCTTTCTAACTAACTTATCTTTCTTTCTTTCTTTCTTTCTAATCTATCTATCTTTCTAACTAACTTATCTATCTATCTATCTATCTATCTATCTATCTATCTATCTATCTATCTATCTATCTATCTATCTATCTATCTATCTATCTATCTATCTATCTATCTATCTATCTATCTATCTATCTTTCTTTCTTTCTAACTAACTTATCTCTTTCTTTCTAACTAACTTATCTGTCTTTCTTTCTAACTAATCTATCTTTCTTTCTTTCTAACTAATCTATCTTTCTTTCTTTCTTTCTTTCTTACTAATCTATCTTTCTAACTAACTTATATTTCTTTCTTTCTTACCAATCTATCTTTCTTTCTAACTAAAAAACTAACTTATCTATCTTTCTTTCTTACTAATCTATCTATCTTTCTAACTTATCTTTCTTTCTTTTTAACTAATCGATCTATCTTTCTAACTAACTTATCTCTCTCTTTCTTTCTTACTAATCTATCTGTCTAACTTATCTATATTTCTTTCTTTCTAACTAATCCATCTATCTTTCTAACTAACTTATCTTTCTTTCTTTATTACTAATATATCTTTCTTTCTAACTAAAAAACGAACTTATCTATCTTTCTTTATTTCTTACTAATCTATCTATCTTTCTAACTAACTTATCTTTCTTTCTTTCTTTTTAACTAATCAATCTATCTTTCTAACTAACTTATCTCTTTCTTTCTAACTAATATATCTATCTTTCTAACTAACTAATCTATCTTTCTTTCTTTCTAACTAATCAATCTTTCTTTCTTTCTTTCTTTTTTTCTTTCTAACTAATCTTTCTAACTAATCTTTCTTTCTTTCTTCAAAACTTTTCTATCTATCTATCTATCTATCTATCTATCTATCTATCTATCTATCTATCTATCTATCTATCTATCTATCTATCTATCTATCTATCTATCTATCTATCTATCTATCTGTCCTTTCTTTTTCATTCTAACTAATCTGTTTCTTTTTTTCGAACTATTCTTTCTTTCTTTCGAACTAATCTATCTACCAAACTTTAACCTACTTTAAACATCAAACTACTTTAAACTTCTTCAAACTCTCTGGTCTGGCTTTCTCAAGCCAACTTAAAGTTTGTCTCACAAACTTTTTTTTCTAGTTATTATTATTCTTTTTCTGACCCAAAAAATTCTGACTCTAACTCCTCCTAGAGCTTTAACTCTACAAACTCCAAACTCGGGTCAGACCTTCATACTGTTCTGACTTAGTGTGCTATATCTTTTCAGACTGATTTGAGTTATGGTTTTCTTAAAAATTAATATTAAAAATCATAAAACTCCCATAGACTTTCATTGACCAAAGGTCCATGACTGTTTGAACTATGTTTAATGTAAACTGCTAGAAGCCATTGATACTCAATTAAGCTTTAAGCTATCTATGTTCTTTCTAATAACTTTATCTATCTATCTATCTATCTATCTATCTATCTATCTATCTATCTATCTATCTATCTATCTATCTATCTATCTATCTATCTATCTATCTATCTATCTATCTATCTATCTATCTATCTTCAAACCTTTTCTATCTATCTATCTATCTATCTATCTATCTATCTATCTATCTATCTATCTATCTATCTATCTATCTATCTATCTATCTATCTATCTATCTATTTTCAAACCTTATCTATCTATCTATCTATCTATCTATCTATCTATCTATCTATCTATCTATCTATCTATCTATCTATCTATCTATCTATCTATCTATCTATCTATCTTCAAACCTTTTCTATCTATCTATCTATCTATCTATCTATCTATCTATCTATCTATCTATCTATCTATCTATCTATCTATCTATCTATCTATCTATCTATCTATCTATCTATCTCAAACGAATCTTTCTTTCTTTTTACAGTAACTGATCAATCTTTCTTTCTTTTTTAACTAATCTATCTTTCTTTCTTTCTTTCTTTCTTTCTTTTTAACTAATCTATCTATCTATCTATCTATCTATCTATCTATCTATCTATCTATCTATCTATCTATCTATCTATCTATCTATCTATCTATCTATCTATCTATCTATCTTCAAACCTTATCTATCTATCTATCTATCTATCTATCTATCTATCTATCTATCTATCTATCTATCTATCTATCTATCTATCTATCTATCTATCTATCTATGCTAGAATCAGTAAATCATACTTGAACATGGTAAATCATGGTATACTATAGTAAATCATAGTAAACTATGGTAAATCGTGGTAAAACATGGTAAACTATGGTAAATCATGCTAGAATCAGTAAATTATACTTGAACATGGTAAATTGTGGTATACTATAGTAAATCATAGTAAACTATGGTAAATTGTGGTATACTATAGTAAATCATAGTAAACTATGGTAAATCGTGGTAAATCATGGTAAACTATGGTAAATCATGGTAAACTATGATAAATCATGCTAGAATCAGTAAATCATACTTGAACATGGTAAATCGCTGTATACTATAGTAAATCATGGTAAACTATGGTAAATCGTGGTAAATCATGGTAAATTATGGTAAATCATGGTAATCTATGACAAATCATGCTAGAATCAGTAAATCATACTTGAACATGGTAAATCCTAGTATACTATAGTAAATCATGGTAAACTATGGTAAATCGTGGTAAATCATGGTAAATCATGGTAAACTATGGTAAATCATGGTAATCTATGATAAATCATGCTAGAATCAGTAAATCATACTTGAACATGGTAAATCATGGTATACTACAGTAAATCATGGTAAACTATGGTAAATCGTGGTAAATCATGGTAAACTATGGTAAATCATGGTAAACTATGATAAATCATGCTAGAATCAGTAAATCATACTTGAACATGGTAAATCCTAGTATACTATAGTAAATCATGGTAAACTATGGTAAATCGTGGTAAATCATGGTAAACTATGCTAAATCATGCTAGAATCAGTAAATTATACTTGAACATGGTAAATTGTGGTATACTATAGTAAATCATGGTAAACTATGGTAAATCATGGTAAATCATGGTAAACTATGCTAAATCATGCTAGAATCAGTAAATCATACTTGAACATGGTAAATCGTGGTATACTATAGTAAATCATGGTAAACTATGGTAAATCGTGGTAAATCATGGTAAACTATGGTAAAATCATGGTAAACTATGATAAATCATGCTAGAATCAGTAAATCATACTTGAACATGGTAAATCGTGGTATACTATAGTAAATCATGTTAAACTATGGTAAATCGTGGTAAATCATGGTAAACTATGGTAAAATCATGGTAAACTATGATAAATCATGCTAGAATCAGTAAATCATACTTGAACATGGTAAATCGTGGTATACTATAGTAAATCATGGTAAACTATGGTAAATCGTGGTAAATCGTGGTAAATCATGGCAAACTATGGTAAATCATGGTAATCTATGATAAATCATGCTAGAATCAGTAAATCATACTTGAACATGGTAAATCATGGTATACTATAGTAAATCATGGTAAATCGTGGTAAATCATGGTAAACTATGGTAAATCATGGTAAACTATGATAAATCATGCTAGAATCAGTAAATCATACTTGAACATGGTAAATCATGGTATACTATAGTAAATCATGGTAAACTATGGTAAATCGTGGTAAATCATGGTAAACTATGGTAAATCATGGTATAATATAGTAAATCATGGTAAACTATGGTAAATCATGCTAGAATCAGTAAATCATACTTGAACATGGTAAATCATGATATACTATAGTAAATCATGGTAAACTTTGGTAAATCGTGGTAAATCATGGTAAACTATGGTAAATCATGCTAGAATCAGTAAATTATACTTGAACATGGTAAATTGTGGTATACTATAGTAAATCATGGTAAACTATGGTAAATTGTGGTAATCTATGATAAATCATGCTAGAATCAGTAAATCATAATTGAACATGGTAAATCATGGTGTACTATAGTAAAATCATGATAAACTATGGTAAATCATGGTAAATCATGGTAAACTATGATAAATCATGCTAGAATCAGTAAATCATACTTGAACATGGTAAATCATGGTATACTATGGTAAATTGTGGTAAACTATGGTAAATCATGGTAAACTATGCTAAATCATGCTAGAATCATAGTAAATCATGGTATACTATAGTAAATCATGGTAAACTATAGTAAATCGTGGTAAATCATGGTAAATCATTAAATCATACTTGAACATAGTAAATCATGGTATACTATGGTAAATTGTGGTAAACTATGGTAAATCATGGTAAACTATGGTAAATCATGCTAGAATCAGTAAATCATACTTGAACATGGTAAATCCTGGTATACTATAGTAAATCATGGTAAACTATGGTAAATTGTGGTAATCTATGATAAATCATGCTAGAATCAGTAAATCATACTTGAACATGGTAAATCATGGTGTACTATAGTAAAATCATGGTAAACTATGGTAAATCGTGGTAAATCATGGTAAATCATGGTAAACTATGATAAATCATGCTAGAATCAGTAAATCATACTTGAACATGGTAAATCATGGTATACTATGGTAAATTGTGGTAAACTATGGTAAATCATGCTAGAATCATAGTAAATCATACTTGAACATGGTAAATCATGGTATACTATAGTAAATCATGGTAAACTATAGTAAATCGTGGTAAATCATGGTAAACTATGGTAAATCATGCTAGAACCAATAAATCATACTTGAACATGGTAAATCATGGTATACTATAGTAAATCATGGTAAACTATGGTAAATCATGGTAAATCATGGTAAACTATGGTAAATCATCCTAAATTATGGTAAATCATGCTAGAATCAGTAAATTACACTTGAACATGGCAAATCGTGGTATACTATAGTAAATCATGGTAAACTATAGTAAATCGTGGTAAATCATGGTAAACTATGGTAAATCATGCTAGAATCAATAAATCATACTTGAACATGGTAAATCATGGTATACTATAGTAAATCATGGTAAACTATGGTAAATCGTGGTAAATCATGGTAAACTATGGTAAATCATGCTAGAATCAGTAAATTATACTTGAACATGGTAAATCATGGTATACTATAGTAAATCATGGTAAACTATGGTAAATCGTGGTAAATCATGGTAAACTATGCTAAATCATGCTAGAATCAGTAAATCATACTTGAACATGGTAAATCCTGGCATACTATAGTAAATCATGGTAAACTATGGTAAATTGTGGTAAATCATGGTAAACTATGGTAAATCATGGTAATCTATGATAAATCATGCTAGAATCAGTAAATCATACTTGAACATGGTAAATCATGGTGTACTATAGTAAAATCATGGTAAACTATGGTAAATCGTGGTAAATCATGGTAAATCATGGTAAACTATGGTAAATCATGGTAAACTATGATAAATCATGCTAGAATCAGTAAATCATACTTGAACATGGTAAATCATGATATACTATAGTAAATCATGGTAAACTTTGGTAAATCGTGGTAAATCATGGTAAACTATGGTAAATCATGCTAGAATCAGTAAATTATACTTGAACATGGTAAATTGTGGTATACTATAGTAAATCATGGTAAACTATGGTAAATTGTGGTAATCTATGATAAATCATGCTAGAATCAATAAATCATACTTGAACATGGTAAATCATTGTATACTATAGTAAATCATGGTAAACTATGGTAAATCGTGGTAAATCATGGTAAACTATGGTAAATCATGCTAGAATCAGTAAATTATACATGAACATGGTAAATCATGGTATACTATAGTAAATCATGGTAAACTATGGTAAATCGTGGTAAATCATGGTAAACTATGCTAAATCATGCTAGAATCAGTAAATCATACTTGAACATGGTAAATCCTGGCATACTATAGTAAATCATGTTAAACTATGGTAAATTGTGGTAAATCATGGTAAACTATGGTAAATCATGGTAATCTATGATAAATCATGCTAGAATCAGTAAATCATACTTGAACATGGTAAATCATGGTGTACTATAGTAAAATCATGGTAAACTATGGTAAATCGTGGTAAATCATGGTAAATCATGGTAAACTATGGTAAATCATGGTAAACTATTATAAATCATGCTAGAATCAGTAAATCATACTTGAACATGGTAAATCATGATATACTATAGTAAATCATGGTAAACTTTGGTAAATCGTGGTAAATCATGGTAAACTATGGTAAATCATGCTAGAATCAGTAAATTATACTTGAACATGGTAAATTGTGGTATACTATAGTAAATCATGGTAAACTATGGTAAATTGTGGTAATCTATGATAAATCATGCTAGAATCAGTAAATCATACTTGAACATGGTAAATCATGGTGTACTATAGTAAAATCATGGTAAACTATGGTAAATCGTGGTAAATCATGGTAAATCATGGTAAACTATGGTAAATCATGGTAAACTATTATAAATCATGCTAGAATCAGTAAATCATACTTGAACATGGTAAATCATGATATACTATAGTAAATCATGGTAAACTTTGGTAAAACGTGGTAAATCATGGTAAACTATGGTAAATCATGCTAGAATCAGTAAATTATACTTGAACATGGTAAATTGTGGTATACTATAGTAAATCATGGTAAACTATGGTAAATTGTGGTAATCTATGATAAATCATGCTAGAATCAGTAAATCATACTTGAACATGGTAAATCATGGTGTACTATAGTAAAATCATGGTAAACTATGGTAAATCGTGGTAAATCATGGTAAATCATGGTAAATCATGGTAAACTATGATAAATCATGCTAGAATCAGTAAATCATACTTGAACATGGTAAATCATGGTATACTATAGTAAATCACGGTAAACTATGGTAAATCGTGGTAAATAATGGTAAACTATGGTAAACTATGATCAAATATCAATAAACATCTTTCTTTCTTTCTAACTAATCCACCATTCTTTCTTTCTTTCTCTTTCTTTCTTTCTTTCTTTCTTTCTTTCTTTCTAACTAATCCACCTTTCTTTCTTTCTTTCTTTCTTTCTTTCTTTCTTTCTTTCTTTCTTTCTTTCTTTCTTTCTTTCTTTCTTTCTTTCTTTCTTTCTTTCTTTCTTTCTAACTAATCCACCATTCTTTCTTTCTTTCTTTCTAACTAATCCACCTTTCTTTCTTTCTTTCTTTCTTTCTTTCTTTCTTTCTTTCTTTCTTTCTTTCTTTCTTTCTTTCTTTCATTCTTTCTTTCTTTCTTTCTAACTAATCCACCATTCTTTCTTTCTTTCTTTCTTTCTTTCTTTCTTTCTTTCTTTCTTTCTTTCTTTCTAACTAATCCACCTTTCTTTCTTTCTTTCTTTCTTTCTTTCTTTCTTTCTAATCCACTATTCTTTCTCTTTCTTTCTTTCTTTCTTTCTTTCTTTCTTTCTTTCTTTCTTTCTTTCTTTCTTTCTTTCTTTCTAATCCACTTTTCTTTCTTTCTTTCTTTCTAATCCACTTTTCTTTCTTTCTTTCTTTCTTTCTTTCTTTCTTTCTTTCTTTCTTTCTTTCTTTCTTTCTTTCTTTCTAATCTTTTTTGCTTTCTTGCTTTCTAACTAATCTGTCTTTCTTTTTAACTAATCTTTCTTTTAATCTATCTTTCTAACTAATCTTTCTTTCTAACTAATCTATCTTTTTCTTTCTAACTAATATTTTTTCTTTCTTTCTAACTAATTTATCAATCAAAATTTAAACTACTTTAAACTTCATACTACTTCAAACTTCTAAGTACTTTTAACTTTTTCAAACTCTCTGGTCCGGCTTTCTCAAGCCAACTTAAAGTTTGTCTCAAACTTTTTTTTCTAGTTCTTCTTATTCTTCTGACCCAAAATTTATCAACTCTAACTCCTCCTAGAGCTTTAACTCTACAAACTCCAAACTCGGGTCAGACCTTCAGACTGTTCTGACTTGGTGTGCTATATCTTTTCAGACTGATTTGACTTTCAGTTTTCTTAAAAATTAATATTAAAAACCATAAAAATCCCATAGACTTACATTGCAGAGTGCTCAAATTGAGCCAAGACTACGGTGGCCCATTAGTGTACAAGCCAAAAACTCAAATCTAAACTCCCTGAAGCCCTAGACTCAATTAAACTACCATTCTATGGACTCATAAATCTATCTATCTATCTATCTATCTATCTATCTATCTATCTATCTATCTATCTATCTATCTATCTATCTATCTATCTATCTATCTATCTATCTATCTATCTATCTTTTTAACTAATCTATCTATCTATCTATCTATCTATCTATCTATCTATCTATCTATCTATCTATCTATCTATCTGTCTTTTTAACTAATCTATCTATCTATCTATCTATCTATCTATCTATCTATCTATCTATCTATCTATCTATCTATCTATCTATCTTTTTAACTACTCTATCTATCTATCTATCTATCTATCTATCTATCTATCTATCTATCTATCTATCTATCTATCTATCTATCTATCTATCTTTTTAACTACTCTATCTATCTATCTATCTATCTATCTATCTATCTATCTATCTATCTATCTATCTATCTATCTATCTATCTATCTTTTAACTAATCTATCTATCTATCTATCTATCTTTTTAACTAATCTATCTATCTATCTATCTATCTATCTATCTATCTATCTATCTATCTATCTATCTATCTATCAATTTTTTTAACTTATCTATCTATCTATCTATCTATCTATCTATCTATCTATCTATCTATCTATCTATCTATCTATCTATCTATCTATCTATCTATCTATCTATCTTTTAACTAATCTATCTATCTATCTATCTATCTATCTATCTTTTTAACTAATCTATCTATCTATCTATCTATCTATCTATCTATCTATCTATCTATCTATCTATCTATCTATCTATCTATCTATCTATCTATCTATCTTTTTAACTAATCTATCTATCTATCTATCTATCTATCTATCTATCTATCTATCTATCTATCTATCTATCTATCTATCTATCTATCTATCTATCTATCTATCTTTCTTTTTAACTATTCTATCTATCTATCTATCTATCTATCTATCTATCTATCTATCTATCTATCTATCTATCTATCTATCTATCTATCTATCTATCTATCTATCTATCTATCTTTTTAACTAATCTATCTATCTATCTATCTATCTATCTATCTATCTATCTATCTATCTATCTATCTATCTATCTATCTATCTATCTATCTATCTATCTATCTATCTATCTATCTATCTTTTTAACTAATCTATCTATCTATCTATCTATCTATCTATCTATCTATCTATCTATCTATCTATCTATCTATCTATCTATCTATCTATCTATCTATCTATCTATTTTTTTAACTAATCTATCTATCTATCTATCTATCTATCTATCTATCTATCTATCTATCTATCTATCTATCTATCTATCTATCTATCTATCTATCTATCTTTTTAACTAATCTATCTATCTATCTATCTATCTATCTATCTATCTATCTATCTATCTATCTATCTATCTATCTATCTATCTATCTATCTATCTATCTATCTATCTATCTTTTTAACTAATCTATCTATCTATCTATCTATCTATCTATCTATCTATCTATCTATCTATCTATCTATCTATCTATCTATCTATCTTTTTAACTAATCTATCTATCTATCTATCTATCTATCTATCTATCTATCTATCTATCTATCTATCTATCTATCTATCTATCTATCTATCTATCTATCTATCTATCTTTTAACTAATCTATCTATCTATCTATCTATCTATCTATCTATCTATCTATCTATCTATCTATCTATCTATCTATCTATCTATCTATCTATCTTTTTAACTAATCTATCTATCTATCTATCTATCTATCTATCTATCTATCTATCTATCTATCTATCTATCTATCTATCTATCTATCTATCTATCTATCTATCTATCTATCTATCTATCTATCTATCTATCTTTTTAACTAATCTATCTATCTATCTATCTATCTATCTATCTATCTATCTATCTATCTTTTTAACGAATCTATCTATCTATCTATCTATCTATCTATCTATCTATCTATCTATCTATCTATCTATCTATCTATCTATCTATCTATCTATCTATCTATCTATCTATTTTTTTAACTAATCTATCTATCTATCTATCTATCTATCTATCTATCTTTTTAACTAATCTATCAATCTATCAATCTATCTATCTATCTATCTTTTTAACTAATCTATCTATCTATCTATCTATCTATCTATCTATCTATCTATCTATCTATCTATCTATCTATCTATCTATCTATCTATCTATCTATCTATCTATCTATCTATCTATCTATCTATTTAACTAAATAATCCATCTTTCTTTATTTTTAACAAACTAATCCATCTTTCTTTCTAACTAATATATCTTTCTTTCTTTCATTCTAACTAATCTATCTATCTTTCTTTCTAACTAATCTATCTATCTAATCTTTCTTTCTAACTAATCCATCTTTCTTTCTTTCTTTCTTTCTTTCTTTCTTTCTTTCTTTCTTTCTTTCTTTCTTTCTTTCTAACTAATCCACCATTCATCATTCTTTCTCTCTAAATAATATTTCTTCTTTCTTTCTAACTAATTAATCTATCTATCTTTCTAACTAATCTTTCTGTCTTTCTTTCTTTCTTTTTCTAACTAATCTTTCTTCTTTCTAATCTTTCTTTCTAACTTATCTTTCTATCTAATCTTTCTAACTAATCTTTCTTTCCTTTCTAACAAATCTTTCTTTTTTCTTTCTTTCTAACTAATCTTTCTTTCTTTTTTCTTTCTTTCTTTCTAGCCAATCTTTCTTCTTTCTTTCTAGCTAATCTTTCTTTTTTCTTTTTCTTTCTTTCTAACTAATCTTTCTTTTCTTTCTTTCTTTCTAACTAATCTTTCTTTTTTCTTTCTTACTTTTCTTGCTTTCTAACTAATCTTTCTTTTTTCTTTCTTCTTTCGTTCTAACTAATCTTTCTTTCTTTTTTCTTATTTACTTTTCTTCTTTCTTACTTTTCTTTCTTTCTTTCTTACTAATCTTCTTTCTTTCTTTCTTTCTTTCTTTCTTTCTTTCTTTCTTTCTTTCTTTCTTTCTTTCTTTCTTTCTTTCTTTATACCTAATCTTTCTTTCTTTCTAACTAATCTTTGTTTCTTTTTTCTTTCTTTCTTTCTTTCTTTCTTTCTTTCTTTCTTTCTTTCTTTCTTTCTTTCTTTCTTTCTTTATACCTAATCTTTCTTTCTTTCTTCCTTTCTAACTAATCTTTCTTTCTTTCTTTCTTTCTTTCTTTCTTTCTTTCTTTCTTTCTTTCTTTCTTTCTAACTTTTCTTTCTTTCTATCTTTCTTGCTTTCTAACTAATCTGTCTTTCTTTCTTTCTAACTAATCTTTCTTTCTATCTTTCTATCTATCTTTCTTTCTAACTAATCTGTCTTTCTTTCTTTCTTTCTTTCTTTCTTTCTTTCTTTCTACCTAATCTTACTTTCTTTCTTTCTAGCTAATCTTTCTTTTTTCTTTCTTCTTTCGTTTTAACTAATCTTTCTTTTTCTTTCTTACTTTAATTTCTTTCTTACTAATCTTGCTTTTTTCTTTCTTTCTAACTAATCTTTCTTTCTTTCTTTCTTTCTTTCTTTCTTTCTTTCTTTCTTTCTTTCTTTCTTTCTTTCTTTCTTTCTTTCTTTATACCTAATCTTTCTTTCTTTCTTCCTTTCTAACTAATCTTTCTTTCTTTCTTTCTTTCTTTCTTTCTTTCTTTCTTTCTTTCTTTCTTTCTTTCTTTCTAACTTTTCTTTCTTTCTATCTTTCTTGCTTTCTAACTAATCTGTCTTTCTTTCTTTCTACCTAATCTTTCTTTCTTTCTTTCTTTCTTTCTTTCTTTCTTTCTTTCTTTCTTTCTTTCTTTCTTTCTTTCTCCCTAATCTTTCTTTCTTTCTTTCTTTCTTTCTACCTAATCTTTCTTTCTTTCTTTCTTTCTTTCTTTCTTTCTTTCTTTCTTTCTTTCTTTCTTTCTTTCTTTCTTTCTTTCTTTCTCCCTAATCTTTCTTTCTTTCTTTCTTTCTCCCTAATCTTTCTTTCTTTCTTTCTTTCTTTCTTTCTTTCTTTCTTTCTTTCTTTCTTTCTTTCTTTCTTTCTTTCTTTTTTCTTTCATTCTTTCTTTCTACCTAATCTTTCTTTCTTTCTTTCTTTCTTTCTTTCTTTCTTTCTTTCTTTCTTTCTTTATACCTAATCTTTTTCTTTCTTTCTTTATACCTAATCTTTCTTTATTTTTCTTTCATTCTTTCTTTCTACCTAATCTTTCTTTATTTTTTCTTTCATTCTTTCTTTCTACCTAATCTTTCTTTCTTTCTTTCTTTCTTTCTTTCTTTCTTTCTTTCTTTCTTTCTTTCTTTCTTTCTTCTTTCTTTCTTTCTTTCTCTCTAAATAATATTTCTTCTTTCTTTCTAACTAATCTATCTATCTTTCTAACTAATCTTTCTGTCTTTCTTTCTTTCTTTCTTTCTTTTTCTAACTAATCTTTCTTCTTTCTAATCTTTCTTTCTAACTTATCTTTCTATCTAATCTTTCTAACTAATCTTTCTTTCCTTTCTAACAAATCTTTCTTTTTTCTTTCTTTCTAACTAATCTTTCTTTCTTTTTTCTTTCTTTCTTTCTAGACAATCTTTTTTCTTTCTTTCTAGCTAATCTTTCTTTTTTCTTTTTCTTTCTAACTAATCTTTCTTTTTTCTTTCTTACTTTTCTTGCTTTCTAACTAATCTTTCTTTTTTCTTTCTTCTTTCGTTCTAACTAATCTTTCTTTTTTCTTTCTTCTTTCGTTCTAACTAATCTTTCTTTCTTTTTTCTTATTTACTTTTCTTCTTTCTTACTTTTCTTTCTTTCTTTCTTACTAATCTTTCTTTTTTCTTTCTTTCTTTCTTTCTTTCTTTCTTTCTTTCTTTCTTTCTTTCTTTCTTTCTTTATACCTAATCTTTCTTTCTTTCTAACTAATCTTTGTTTCTTTTTTCTTTCTTTCTTTCTTTCTTTCTTTCTTTCTTTCTTTCTTTCTTTCTTTCTTTCTTTCTTTCTTTCTTTCTTTCTTTCTTTCTTTCTTTCTAACTAATCTGTCTTTCTTTCTTTCTTTCTTTCTACCTAATCTTACTTTCTTTCTTTCTAGCTAATCTTTCTTTTTTCTTTTTCTTTCTTTCTAACTAATCTTTCTTTTTTCTTTCTTCTTTCGTTCTAACTAATCTTTCTTTTTCTTTCTTACTTTAATTTCTTTCTTACTAATCTTGCTTTTTTCTTTCTTTCTAACTAATCTTTCTTTCTTTCTTTCTTTCTTTCTTTCTTTCTTTCTTTCTTTCTTTCTTTCTTTCTTTCTTTCTTTCTTTCTTTCTACCTAATCTTTCTTTCTTTCTTCCTTTCTAACTAATCTTTCTTTCTTTTTTCTTTCTTTCTTTCTTTCTTTCTTTCTTTCTTTCTTTCTTTCTTTCTTTCTTTCTAACTTTTCTTTCTTTCTATCTTTCTTGCTTTCTAACTAATCTGTCTTTCTTTCTTTCTACCTAATCTTTCTTTCTTTCTTTCTTTCTTTCTTTCTTTCTTTCTTTCTTTCTTTCTTTCTTTCTTTCTTTCTCCCTAATCTTTCTTTCTTTCTTTCTACCTAATCTTTCTTTCTTTCTTTCTTTCTTTCTTTCTTTCTTTCTTTCTTTCTTTCTTCTTTCTTTCTTTCTAACTATTCTTTCTTTCTAACTAATTTATCAATCAAAATTTAAACTACTTTAAACTTCAAACTACTTCAAACTTCTAACTACTTTAAACTTCTAACTACTTTTAACTTCTTCAAACTCTCTGGTCCGGCTTTCTCAAGCCAACTTAAAGTTTGTCCAACAAACTTTTTTTTCTAGTTATTATTATTATTCTTCTGTTAAAAACTGTTGACTCAAACTCGTCCTAGAGCTTTAACTCTACATACTCCAAACTCGGCTCAGACACTCAAACTGATCTGACCGAGTGTGCTATATCTTTTCAGACTGATCGGACTTACGGTTTTCCTAAAAATGACGATCAAAACTCGGAAAAACTCCCATTGACTTGCATTGGGGAGTTCTAAAAAATTCAAATTTAGATTCAAACTCACCAACCGACGAAAATTCAAATCAAAATACCTTGAAGACTAAACCAAACTGCCGTTCTATATACTATATTAGCCAATGAGACTCATTTAAACTAATGAACTCTAAACTCATACACTTATAAACTAATTAACTTATAAACTCATGAATTCATAGACTTATGAACTCTTAAACTCATAAATTAATAAACTCTGAACTCTTAAACTCATTTAAACTTATAAACTCTAAACTAATTTAAAACTTATAAACTCTAAACTCAAAAACTCTTACACTTATAAACTCATCAATTTATACACTTATAAACTCTAAACTCATAAACTCTGAGTGTGTGTGTGTGTGTGTGAACACACACACACACACACTAAACTCATTTAAACTTAAACTCTAAACTCATTTAAACTTGTAAACTCAAAACTCGTAAACTACTTTAAACTTCAAACCACTTTAAACGTTTTAAGTTTAAAGCTTCAAGCTCCCAAGCAACTCCATAGCAACCAAACTTGAGTACCCTAGCAACCGTTTTGCAAGACCTATATCTCTGTATCAGAACATCGTATAGAGATGAGGTTTGGCTCTTTTGACTCATGCTAGCAAACAGCACTTCCAACATGCTACACATGCTAGCAGTGAATAGCTACATGCTAATATCAATTAGTTAAGTGCTAAATCATACCAAGATCATGCTAAGGACTCTATAAAAACTCCATAGTAACCATCTGTGACAACTACCAACCACCTAGCAACACCATAGCAACCGCCCAGAACACCCTAGCAACTGCCTAGCAACCGCCCAGAATACCTTAGCAACCGCCTAGCAACATCATAGCAACCACCCAGAACACCCTAGCAACCGCCTAGCAACACCATAGCAACCACCCAGAACACCCTAGCAACCGCCTAGCAACCACCCAGAATACCCTAGCAACCGCCTAGCAACACCATAGCAACCACCCAGAACACCCTAGCAACCGCCTAGCAACCACCCAGAACACCTTAGCAACAGCATAGCAACCACTCAGAACACCCTAGCAACTGCCTAGCAACCACCCAGAATACCTTAGCAACTGCCTAGCAACACCATAGCAACCACCCAGAACACCCTAGCAACCGCCTAGCAACACCATAGAAACCACTAAAACACCCTAGCAACCGCCTAGCAACCACCCAGAACACCCTAGTAACCGCCTAGCAACCACCCAAAATACCTTAGCAACCGCCTAGCAACACCCTAGCAACCACCCAAAACACCATAGCAACCGCCTAGCAACCACCCAGAACACCCTAGCAACCAACCAGAATACCCTAGCAACCACCCATAACACCCTAGCAACCGCCTAGCAACCACCCAAAATACCTTAGCAACCGTCTAGCAACACCATAGCAACCACCCAGAACACCCTAGCAACACCCTAGCAACCACCCAAAATACCATAGCAACCGCCTAGCAACCACCCAGAACACCCTAGCAACCACCCAAAATACCTTAGCAACCGCCTAGCAACACCCTAGCAACCGCTTAGCAACACCCTAGCAACCACCCAGAATATCCTAGCAACCGCCTAGCAACACCATAGCAAGCACCCAGAACACCCTAAACTAAACTAAATTAAACTTCAAACTATTTTAAACTTTCAACTAATTAAGTTGGCTTGAGAAAGCCAACTTACTGAAATCCTATTTAAACTTATTAAGTTGGCTTGAGAAAGCCAACTTACTGAAATCCTATTTAAACTTATTATTATTAAGTTGGCTTGAGAAAGCCAACTTACTGAAATCCTATTTAAACTTATTATTAAGTTGGCTTGGGAAAGCCAACTTACTGAAATCCTATTTAAACTTATTATTATTATTCTTCTGAGACTAAAAAATCTGACACAAACTCCTCTTAGAGCTTTAACTCTACAAACTCCAAACTCAGGTCAGACCTTCAGACTGTTCTGACTTAGTGTGCTATATCTTTTCAGACTGATTTGACTTTCAGTTTTCTTAAAAATTCATATTAAAAACCATAAAAATCCCATAGACTTTCATTGCAGACTGCTCAAATTGAGCCAAGACTACGGTGGCCCATTAGTGTACAAGCTAAAAACTCAAATCTAAACTCCGTTAAGCCCTAGACTCAATTAAACTACTATTCTATGTACTAATAAACCTATCTATCTATCTATCTATCTATCTATCTATCTATCTATCTATCTATCTATCTATCTATCTATCTATCTATCTATCTATCTATCTATCTATCTATCTATCTATCTATCTATCTATCTAACTTATCTATCTTTCTTTCTTACTAATCTATCAATCTTTCTAACTAACTTATCTATCTTTCTTTCTTTCTTTCTTTCATTCTTTCTTTCTAATCTATATATCTTTCTAACTAACTTTATCTTTCTTTCTTTCTTTCTAACTAATCTATCTATCTTTCTAACTAACTTATCTATCTTTCTTACTAATCTATCTATCTTTCTTACTAACTTATCTATTTTACTTTCTTTCTTTATCTTTCTAACTAACTTATCTATCTTTCTTTCTTTTTAACTAATCTATCAATCTTTCTAATTTATCTATCTTTCTTTCTTTTTAACTAATCTATCTTTCTCACTAACTTATCTATCTTTCTTTCTTTCTAACTAATCTATCTATCTTTCTAACTAACTTATCTTTCTTTCATACTAATCTATCTATCTTTCTAACTAACTTATCTATCTTTCTTTCTTTTTAACTTATCTATCTTTCTTTTTTACTAATCTATCAATCTTTCTAACTTATCTATCTTCCTTTCTTACTAATCTATCTATCTATCTATCTAACTTACTAACTTATCTATCTTTCTTTATTTCTTACTAATCTATCTATCTTTCTAACTAACTTATCTATCTTTCTTTCTAACTAATCTATCTTTCTAACTAATCTTTCTTTCTTTTTTACTAATCTATCAATCTTTCTAACTAACTTATCTTTCTTTTCTTCTTTCTTTCTTTCTTTCTTTCTTTCTTTCTTTCTTTCTTTCTTTCTTTCTTTCTTTCTTTCTTTCTTTCTTTCTTTCTAACTAATCTATCTTTCTTTCTAACTACAGTTTTTTTTATTCGCTTTGGTACTATTTTCACAAGTTAGGTGTACATTTTCCAAACTCTTAGTGCTAATATCACAACAGATCATCAAAAGTGCACTTTTTTCAAACATTTCATTATGTTTTCAATTGTGTTAGTACAATACACAAAATCACAAAGTATTCTTTTCACAACACAAAATAAGTGTTTCATCTACATAAATGTTTCATTCACAGTCACTGCCTTTCATAAAGCTCTTACTATCAAACTTTTGATTTGCAACTCTTCTTGTTCAGTTTAATACATGTGTCTATTATTTAATCCAACTGATCTTAATGGTTAATCAATGAATCATTTGGTACACCTATAGATTTCTATAGATATTGATTCAATACACAGTTTCTATAGAACTTGTTTGCAATTTCTGATATGGAAAACCAAATGTAATGAATTATTTTTACATAAGTGATTTATAGATAATAACCTCCATCATGTTCAAAGTGTGTGAACACGCATGTGTGTGTGTGTGTGTGTGTGTGTGTGTGTGTGTGTGTGTGTGTGTGTGTGTGTGTGTGTGTGTGTGTGTGTGTGTGTGTGTGTGTGTGTGTGTGTGTGAGAGAAAGATACAGAGAAATTTGCCATTTGTGAAAATACTGTAAAGCAGAATAGAGTATAAGGGAGAGGAAACAGTCAATGACTGTAAAACATCAGATTGATCAGAGATGCATCAGTAGAAGGGAGACAGACGGCATCAAATACAGCATTTTACATTACAGTATGTATGCAATACTGTAAACATGGTAGAGACATGGTAGTTAGATTACTGTAACTCAACCTTCATCTGTAAAGGTCCACTACATTCAGTCAAATAGTCAAAATCATTTACTGTATTCATTGCCAGCAAACTCTGTTCTAGCACAGAACATCATGGCTGTGCTTCATCACAGCTTTTGATAACACACTGGATAGAAACTATTACAAACATTATGGATTAAATTACATAAATTAGGTTATGCACGTGTATTTTCTAATGTGGCATAGCCTGTATTACTGTAATTAATTCAGCAACAACGGTGATTTGAAACATGTATCTTGCATTGTTTGCTGTTGAATGAGCTGATTGTTAAAAGTACTAAATTGAAAGAAGATCATACTGTTGTGTTTCTGTGATTAAACCAAATGTTCTCATTACATATTACAATAATCTTGTGTTTGAAACAATGATTATGTGGACTGAAAACATGTGCAACTGACTGAAAGCATTACATCAGGTTTTGAAAGAATGACTAGCTGTGTTACAAGTGTGATCAGTTTGGATTTTTGTACTAAGAGTTTTGAAAATGTACACCTTACTTGTGAAAATAGTACCAAAGCGAATAAAAAAAACTGTAATCTATCTATCTTTCTAACTAACTTATCTATCTTTCTTTATTTCTTACTAATCTATCTTTCTAACTTATCTATCTTTCTTTCTAACTAATCTATCTATCTTTCTAACTAACTTATCATTCTTTCTTACTAATCTATCTTTATAACTAACTAATCTATCTTTCTTTCTTTTTAACAAATCTAGCAATCTTTCTAACTAACTTATCTTTCTTTCTAACTAACTAATCTATCTATCTTTCTAACTAACTTATTTATCTTTCTTTCTTTCTTTCTTTCTAACTAATCTATCTATCTTTCTAACTAACTTATCTATCTTTCTTTCTTTATCTATCTATCTTTCTAACTAACTGATATATCTTTCTTTCTTTTTAACTAATCTATCTTTGTAACTAATCTATCTTTCTTTCTTTCTTTATCTATCTATCTTTCTAACTAACTTATCTATCTTTATTTCTTTCTTTATCTATCTATCTTTCTAACTAACTTATCTATCGTTCTTTCTTTCTTTTTAACTAATCTATCTCTATCTAACTTATCTATCTTTCTTTCTTTCTAACTAATCTATCTATCTTTCTAACTAACTTATCTTTCTTTTTTTATTTCTAACTAATCTATCTTTCTAACTAACTTATCTATCTTTCTTTCTTTTTAACTAATCTATCTATATTTCAAACTAACTTATCTATCTTTTTAACTAATCTATCTATCTTTCTAACTTATCTGTCTTTCTTTCTTACTAATCTATCTATCTATCTTTCTATATTTCTTACTAATCTATCTATCTTTCTAACTAACTTATATATCTTTCTTTCTTTCTAACTAATCTATCTATCTTTCTAACTAACTTATCTATCTTTCTTTCTTACTAATCTATCTATCTTTCTAACTTATCTATCTTTCTTTTTAACTAATCTATCTATCTTTCTAACTAACTTATCTATCTTTCTTTCTTTTTAACTAATCTATCTTTCTAACTTATCTTTCTTTCTTTCTTTTTAACTAATCTATCTATCTTTCTAACTAACTTATCTATCTTTCTTTCTTACTAATCTATCTATCTTTCTAACTAACTTATCTATCTTTCTTTCTTTCTAACTAATCTATAGATCTTTCTAACTAACTTATCTATCTTTCTTCCTTTCTAACTAATATATCTATCTTTCTAACTAACTAATCTATCTTTCTTTCTTTCTTTCTTTCTTTCTTTTTCCTAACTATTCTTTCTTTCTTTCTTACTAATTTTTCTTTCTTCTTTTCTAATGAATCGTATTTTCTTTCTAACTAATCTTACTTTCTTTCTTTCTTTCTTTCTTTCTTTCTTTCTTTCTTTCTTTCTTTCTTTCTTTCTTTCTTTCTTTCTTTCTAGCTAATCAATCTTTCTTTCTTTCTTTCTTTCTAGCTAATCTTTCTTACTTTCTTTCTTTCTTACTAATCAATCTTTTTTCTCTTTCTTTCTCTCTTTCTCTCTTTCTATCTTTCTTTCTATCTTCAAAACCTTATCTATCTATCTATCTATCTATCTATCTATCTATCTATCTATCTATCTATCTATCTATCTATCTATCTATCTATCTATCTATCTATCTATCTATCATCTAATCTTTATTTTTCTTTCTAACTAATCTGTTTCTTTTTTATCTATCTATCTATCTATCTATCTATCTATCTATCTATCTATCTATCTATCTATCTATCTATCTATCTATCTATCTATCTAACTTATCTTTCTTTGTTTCTTACTAATCTATCTATCTTTCTAACTAACTTTTCTTTCTTTGTTTCTTACTAATCTATCTTTCTTTCTAACTAAAAAACTAACTTATCTATCTATCTTTCTAACTAACTTATCTTTCTTTCTTTTTAACTAATCTATCTATCTTTCTAACTAACTTATCTTTCTTTCTTTTTAACTAATCTTTCTCTTTCTAACTAACTTATCTTTCTTTCTTTCTTTCTTTCTTTCTTTCTTTCTTTCTTTCTTTCTTTCTAATCTATCTATCTTTTTAACTAACTAATCTATCTATCTTTCTAACTAACTTATCTTTCTTTCTTTTTAACTAATCTTTCTCTTTCTAGCTAACTTATCTTTCTTTCTTTCTTTCTTTCTTTCTAATCTATCTATCTTTTTAACTAACTTATCTATCTATCTTTCTAACTAACTTATCTTTCTTTGTTTCTTACTAATCTATCTATCTTTCTAACTAACTTTTCTTTCTTTGTTTCTTACTAATCTCTCTTTCTTTCTAACTAAAAAACTAACTTATCTATCTATCTTTCTAATTAACTTATCTTTCTTTCTTTTTAACTAATGTATCTATCTTTCTAACTAACTTATCTTTCTTTCTTTTTAACTAATCTTTCTCTTTCTAACTAACTTATCTTTCTTTCTTTCTTTCTTTCTAATCTATCTATCTTTCTAACTAACTTATCTATCTATCTATCTATCTATCTATCTATCTATCTATCTATCTATCTATCTATCTATCTATCTATCTATCTATCTATCTATCTATCTATCTATCTATCTATCTATCTATCTATCTATCTATCTATCTTTCTTTCTTTCTAACTAACTTATCTCTTTCTTTCTAACTAACTTATCTGTCTTTCTTTCTAACTAATCTATCTTTCTTTCTTTCTAACTAATCTATCTTTCTTTCTTTCTTTCTTTCTTACTAATCTATCTTTCTAACTAACTTATATTTCTTTCTTTCTTACCAATCTATCTTTCTTTCTAACTAAAAAACTAACTTATCTATCTTTCTTTCTTACTAATCTATCTATCTTTCTAACTTATCTTTCTTTCTTTTTAACTAATCGATCTATCTTTCTAACTAACTTATCTCTCTCTTTCTTTCTTACTAATCTATCTGTCTAACTTATCTATATTTCTTTCTTTCTAACTAATCCATCTATCTTTCTAACTAACTTATCTTTCTTTCTTTATTACTAATATATCTTTCTTTCTAACTAAAAAACGAACTTATCTATCTTTCTTTATTTCTTACTAATCTATCTATCTTTCTAACTAACTTATCTTTCTTTCTTTCTTTTTAACTAATCAATCTATCTTTCTAACTAACTTATCTCTTTCTTTCTAACTAATATATCTATCTTTCTAACTAACTAATCTATCTTTCTTTCTTTCTAACTAATCAATCTTTCTTTCTTTCTTTCTTTTTTTCTTTCTAACTAATCTTTCTAACTAATCTTTCTTTCTTTCTTCAAAACTTTTCTATCTATCTATCTATCTATCTATCTATCTATCTATCTATCTATCTATCTATCTATCTATCTATCTATCTATCTATCTATCTATCTATCTATCTATCTATCTATCTGTCCTTTCTTTTTCATTCTAACTAATCTGTTTCTTTTTTTCGAACTATTCTTTCTTTCTTTCGAACTAATCTATCTACCAAACTTTAACCTACTTTAAACATCAAACTACTTTAAACTTCTTCAAACTCTCTGGTCTGGCTTTCTCAAGCCAACTTAAAGTTTGTCTCACAAACTTTTTTTTCTAGTTATTATTATTCTTTTTCTGACCCAAAAAATTCTGACTCTAACTCCTCCTAGAGCTTTAACTCTACAAACTCCAAACTCGGGTCAGACCTTCATACTGTTCTGACTTAGTGTGCTATATCTTTTCAGACTGATTTGAGTTATGGTTTTCTTAAAAATTAATATTAAAAATCATAAAACTCCCATAGACTTTCATTGACCAAAGGTCCATGACTGTTTGAACTATGTTTAATGTAAACTGCTAGAAGCCATTGATACTCAATTAAGCTTTAAGCTATCTATGTTCTTTCTAATAACTTTATCTATCTATCTATCTATCTATCTATCTATCTATCTATCTATCTATCTATCTATCTATCTATCTATCTATCTATCTATCTATCTATCTATCTATCTATCTATCTATCTATCTATCTATCTTCAAACCTTTTCTATCTATCTATCTATCTATCTATCTATCTATCTATCTATCTATCTATCTATCTATCTATCTATCTATCTATCTATCTATCTATCTATCTATCTATTTTCAAACCTTATCTATCTATCTATCTATCTATCTATCTATCTATCTATCTATCTATCTATCTATCTATCTATCTATCTATCTATCTATCTATCTATCTATCTATCTATCTTCAAACCTTTTCTATCTATCTATCTATCTATCTATCTATCTATCTATCTATCTATCTATCTATCTATCTATCTATCTATCTATCTATCTATCTATCTATCTATCTATCTATCTCAAACGAATCTTTCTTTCTTTTTACAGTAACTGATCAATCTTTCTTTCTTTTTTAACTAATCTATCTTTCTTTCTTTCTTTCTTTCTTTCTTTTTAACTAATCTATCTATCTATCTATCTATCTATCTATCTATCTATCTATCTATCTATCTATCTATCTATCTATCTATCTATCTATCTATCTATCTATCTATCTATCTTCAAACCTTATCTATCTATCTATCTATCTATCTATCTATCTATCTATCTATCTATCTATCTATCTATCTATCTATCTATCTATCTATCTATCTATCTATGCTAGAATCAGTAAATCATACTTGAACATGGTAAATCATGGTATACTATAGTAAATCATAGTAAACTATGGTAAATCGTGGTAAAACATGGTAAACTATGGTAAATCATGCTAGAATCAGTAAATTATACTTGAACATGGTAAATTGTGGTATACTATAGTAAATCATAGTAAACTATGGTAAATTGTGGTATACTATAGTAAATCATAGTAAACTATGGTAAATCGTGGTAAATCATGGTAAACTATGGTAAATCATGGTAAACTATGATAAATCATGCTAGAATCAGTAAATCATACTTGAACATGGTAAATCGCTGTATACTATAGTAAATCATGGTAAACTATGGTAAATCGTGGTAAATCATGGTAAATTATGGTAAATCATGGTAATCTATGACAAATCATGCTAGAATCAGTAAATCATACTTGAACATGGTAAATCCTAGTATACTATAGTAAATCATGGTAAACTATGGTAAATCGTGGTAAATCATGGTAAATCATGGTAAACTATGGTAAATCATGGTAATCTATGATAAATCATGCTAGAATCAGTAAATCATACTTGAACATGGTAAATCATGGTATACTACAGTAAATCATGGTAAACTATGGTAAATCGTGGTAAATCATGGTAAACTATGGTAAATCATGGTAAACTATGATAAATCATGCTAGAATCAGTAAATCATACTTGAACATGGTAAATCCTAGTATACTATAGTAAATCATGGTAAACTATGGTAAATCGTGGTAAATCATGGTAAACTATGCTAAATCATGCTAGAATCAGTAAATTATACTTGAACATGGTAAATTGTGGTATACTATAGTAAATCATGGTAAACTATGGTAAATCATGGTAAATCATGGTAAACTATGCTAAATCATGCTAGAATCAGTAAATCATACTTGAACATGGTAAATCGTGGTATACTATAGTAAATCATGGTAAACTATGGTAAATCGTGGTAAATCATGGTAAACTATGGTAAAATCATGGTAAACTATGATAAATCATGCTAGAATCAGTAAATCATACTTGAACATGGTAAATCGTGGTATACTATAGTAAATCATGTTAAACTATGGTAAATCGTGGTAAATCATGGTAAACTATGGTAAAATCATGGTAAACTATGATAAATCATGCTAGAATCAGTAAATCATACTTGAACATGGTAAATCGTGGTATACTATAGTAAATCATGGTAAACTATGGTAAATCGTGGTAAATCGTGGTAAATCATGGCAAACTATGGTAAATCATGGTAATCTATGATAAATCATGCTAGAATCAGTAAATCATACTTGAACATGGTAAATCATGGTATACTATAGTAAATCATGGTAAATCGTGGTAAATCATGGTAAACTATGGTAAATCATGGTAAACTATGATAAATCATGCTAGAATCAGTAAATCATACTTGAACATGGTAAATCATGGTATACTATAGTAAATCATGGTAAACTATGGTAAATCGTGGTAAATCATGGTAAACTATGGTAAATCATGGTATAATATAGTAAATCATGGTAAACTATGGTAAATCATGCTAGAATCAGTAAATCATACTTGAACATGGTAAATCATGATATACTATAGTAAATCATGGTAAACTTTGGTAAATCGTGGTAAATCATGGTAAACTATGGTAAATCATGCTAGAATCAGTAAATTATACTTGAACATGGTAAATTGTGGTATACTATAGTAAATCATGGTAAACTATGGTAAATTGTGGTAATCTATGATAAATCATGCTAGAATCAGTAAATCATAATTGAACATGGTAAATCATGGTGTACTATAGTAAAATCATGATAAACTATGGTAAATCATGGTAAATCATGGTAAACTATGATAAATCATGCTAGAATCAGTAAATCATACTTGAACATGGTAAATCATGGTATACTATGGTAAATTGTGGTAAACTATGGTAAATCATGGTAAACTATGCTAAATCATGCTAGAATCATAGTAAATCATGGTATACTATAGTAAATCATGGTAAACTATAGTAAATCGTGGTAAATCATGGTAAATCATTAAATCATACTTGAACATAGTAAATCATGGTATACTATGGTAAATTGTGGTAAACTATGGTAAATCATGGTAAACTATGGTAAATCATGCTAGAATCAGTAAATCATACTTGAACATGGTAAATCCTGGTATACTATAGTAAATCATGGTAAACTATGGTAAATTGTGGTAATCTATGATAAATCATGCTAGAATCAGTAAATCATACTTGAACATGGTAAATCATGGTGTACTATAGTAAAATCATGGTAAACTATGGTAAATCGTGGTAAATCATGGTAAATCATGGTAAACTATGATAAATCATGCTAGAATCAGTAAATCATACTTGAACATGGTAAATCATGGTATACTATGGTAAATTGTGGTAAACTATGGTAAATCATGCTAGAATCATAGTAAATCATACTTGAACATGGTAAATCATGGTATACTATAGTAAATCATGGTAAACTATAGTAAATCGTGGTAAATCATGGTAAACTATGGTAAATCATGCTAGAACCAATAAATCATACTTGAACATGGTAAATCATGGTATACTATAGTAAATCATGGTAAACTATGGTAAATCATGGTAAATCATGGTAAACTATGGTAAATCATCCTAAATTATGGTAAATCATGCTAGAATCAGTAAATTACACTTGAACATGGCAAATCGTGGTATACTATAGTAAATCATGGTAAACTATAGTAAATCGTGGTAAATCATGGTAAACTATGGTAAATCATGCTAGAATCAATAAATCATACTTGAACATGGTAAATCATGGTATACTATAGTAAATCATGGTAAACTATGGTAAATCGTGGTAAATCATGGTAAACTATGGTAAATCATGCTAGAATCAGTAAATTATACTTGAACATGGTAAATCATGGTATACTATAGTAAATCATGGTAAACTATGGTAAATCGTGGTAAATCATGGTAAACTATGCTAAATCATGCTAGAATCAGTAAATCATACTTGAACATGGTAAATCCTGGCATACTATAGTAAATCATGGTAAACTATGGTAAATTGTGGTAAATCATGGTAAACTATGGTAAATCATGGTAATCTATGATAAATCATGCTAGAATCAGTAAATCATACTTGAACATGGTAAATCATGGTGTACTATAGTAAAATCATGGTAAACTATGGTAAATCGTGGTAAATCATGGTAAATCATGGTAAACTATGGTAAATCATGGTAAACTATGATAAATCATGCTAGAATCAGTAAATCATACTTGAACATGGTAAATCATGATATACTATAGTAAATCATGGTAAACTTTGGTAAATCGTGGTAAATCATGGTAAACTATGGTAAATCATGCTAGAATCAGTAAATTATACTTGAACATGGTAAATTGTGGTATACTATAGTAAATCATGGTAAACTATGGTAAATTGTGGTAATCTATGATAAATCATGCTAGAATCAATAAATCATACTTGAACATGGTAAATCATTGTATACTATAGTAAATCATGGTAAACTATGGTAAATCGTGGTAAATCATGGTAAACTATGGTAAATCATGCTAGAATCAGTAAATTATACATGAACATGGTAAATCATGGTATACTATAGTAAATCATGGTAAACTATGGTAAATCGTGGTAAATCATGGTAAACTATGCTAAATCATGCTAGAATCAGTAAATCATACTTGAACATGGTAAATCCTGGCATACTATAGTAAATCATGTTAAACTATGGTAAATTGTGGTAAATCATGGTAAACTATGGTAAATCATGGTAATCTATGATAAATCATGCTAGAATCAGTAAATCATACTTGAACATGGTAAATCATGGTGTACTATAGTAAAATCATGGTAAACTATGGTAAATCGTGGTAAATCATGGTAAATCATGGTAAACTATGGTAAATCATGGTAAACTATTATAAATCATGCTAGAATCAGTAAATCATACTTGAACATGGTAAATCATGATATACTATAGTAAATCATGGTAAACTTTGGTAAATCGTGGTAAATCATGGTAAACTATGGTAAATCATGCTAGAATCAGTAAATTATACTTGAACATGGTAAATTGTGGTATACTATAGTAAATCATGGTAAACTATGGTAAATTGTGGTAATCTATGATAAATCATGCTAGAATCAGTAAATCATACTTGAACATGGTAAATCATGGTGTACTATAGTAAAATCATGGTAAACTATGGTAAATCGTGGTAAATCATGGTAAATCATGGTAAATCATGGTAAACTATGATAAATCATGCTAGAATCAGTAAATCATACTTGAACATGGTAAATCATGGTATACTATAGTAAATCACGGTAAACTATGGTAAATCGTGGTAAATAATGGTAAACTATGGTAAACTATGATCAAATATCAATAAACATCTTTCTTTCTTTCTAACTAATCCACCATTCTTTCTTTCTTTCTCTTTCTTTCTTTCTTTCTTTCTTTCTTTCTAACTAATCCACCTTTCTTTCTTTCTTTCTTTCTTTCTTTCTTTCTTTCTAACTAATCCACCATTCTTTCTTTCTTTCTTTCTTTCTTTCTAACTAATCCACCTTTCTTTCTTTCTTTCTTTCTTTCTTTCTTTCTTTCTTTCTTTCTTTCTTTCTTTCTTTCTTTCTTTCTTTCTTTCTAACTAATCCACCATTCTTTCTTTCTTTCTTTCTAACTAATCCACCTTTCTTTCTTTCTTTCTTTCTTTCTTTCTTTCTTTCTTTCTTTCTTTCTTTCTTTCTTTCTTTCTTTCTTTCTTTCTTTCTTTCTTTCTTTCTTTCTTTCTTTCATTCTTTCTTTCTTTCTTTCTAACTAATCCACCATTCTTTCTTTCTTTCTTTCTTTCTTTCTTTCTTTCTTTCTTTCTTTCTTTCTTTCTTTCTAACTAATCCACCTTTCTTTCTTTCTTTCTTTCTTTCTTTCTTTCTTTCTTTCTTTCTTTCTTTCTTTCTTTCTTTCTTTCTAATCCACTATTCTTTCTCTTTCTTTCTTTCTTTCTTTCTTTCTTTCTTTCTTTCTTTCTTTCTTTCTAATCCACTTTTCTTTCTTTCTTTCTTTCTTTCTTTCTTTCTTTCTTTCTTTCTTTCTTTCTTTCTTTCTTTCTAATCTTTTTTGCTTTCTTGCTTTCTAACTAATCTGTCTTTCTTTTTAACTAATCTTTCTTTTAATCTATCTTTCTAACTAATCTTTCTTTCTAACTAATCTATCTTTTTCTTTCTAACTAATATTTTTTCTTTCTTTCTAACTAATTTATCAATCAAAATTTAAACTACTTTAAACTTCATACTACTTCAAACTTCTAAGTACTTTTAACTTTTTCAAACTCTCTGGTCCGGCTTTCTCAAGCCAACTTAAAGTTTGTCTCAAACTTTTTTTTCTAGTTCTTCTTATTCTTCTGACCCAAAATTTATCAACTCTAACTCCTCCTAGAGCTTTAACTCTACAAACTCCAAACTCGGGTCAGACCTTCAGACTGTTCTGACTTGGTGTGCTATATCTTTTCAGACTGATTTGACTTTCAGTTTTCTTAAAAATTAATATTAAAAACCATAAAAATCCCATAGACTTACATTGCAGAGTGCTCAAATTGAGCCAAGACTACGGTGGCCCATTAGTGTACAAGCCAAAAACTCAAATCTAAACTCCCTGAAGCCCTAGACTCAATTAAACTACCATTCTATGGACTCATAAATCTATCTATCTATCTATCTATCTATCTATCTATCTATCTATCTATCTATCTATCTATCTATCTATCTATCTATCTATCTATCTATCTATCTATCTATCTATCTATCTATCTATCTTTTTAACTAATCTATCTATCTATCTATCTATCTATCTATCTATCTATCTATCTATCTATCTATCTATCTATCTATCTATCTATCTATCTATCTATCTATCTATCTATCTGTCTTTTTAACTAATCTATCTATCTATCTATCTATCTATCTATCTATCTATCTATCTATCTATCTATCTATCTATCTATCTATCTATCTATCTATCTATCTATCTTTTAACTACTCTATCTATCTATCTATCTATCTATCTATCTATCTATCTATCTATCTATCTATCTATCTATCTATCTATCTATCTATCTATCTATCTTTTAACTAATCTATCTATCTATCTATCTATCTTTTTAACTAATCTATCTATCTATCTATCTATCTATCTATCTATCTATCTATCTATCTATCTATCTATCTATCTATCTATCTATCTATATCTATCTATCTATCTATCTATCTATCTATCAATTTTTTTAACTTATCTATCTATCCATCTATCTATCTATCTATCTATCTATCTATCTATCTATCTATCTATCTATCTATCTATCTATCTATCTATCTATCTATCTATCTATCTATCTATCTTTTAACTAATCTATCTATCTATCTATCTATCTATCTATCTTTTTAACTAATCTATCTATCTATCTATCTATCTATCTATCTATCTATCTATCTATCTATCTATCTATCTATCTATCTATCTGTCTTTTTAACTAATCTATCTATCTATCTATCTATCTATCTATCTATCTATCTATCTATCTATCTATCTATCTATCTATCTATCTATCTATCTATCTATCTATCTATCTTTTAACTACTCTATCTATCTATCTATCTATCTATCTATCTATCTATCTATCTATCTATCTATCTATCTATCTATCTATCTATCTATCTATCTATCTATCTATCTATCTTTTAACTAATCTATCTATCTATCTATCTATCTATCTTTTAACTAATCTATCTATCTATCTATCTATCTATCTATCTATCTATCTATCTATCTATCTATCTATCTATCTATCTATCTATCTATCTATCTATCTATCTATCTATCTATCTATCTATCTATCTATCTATCAATTTTTTTAACTTATCTATCTATCCATCTATCTATCTATCTATTATCTATCTATCTATCTATCTATCTATCTATCTATCTATCTATCTATCTATCTATCTATCTATCTATCTATCTATCTATCTATCTATCTTTAACTAATCTATCTATCTATCTATCTATCTATCTATCTTTTTAACTAATCTATCTATCTATCTATCTATCTATCTATCTATCTATCTATCTATCTATCTATCTATCTATCTATCTATCTATCTATCTATCTATCTATCTATCTATCTATCTATCTATCTTTTTAACTAATCTATCTATCTATCTATCTATCTATCTATCTATCTATCTATCTATCTATCTATCTATCTATCTATCTATCTATCTTTCTTTTTAACTATTCTATCTATCTATCTATCTATCTATCTATCTATCTATCTATCTATCTATCTATCTATCTATCTATCTTTTTAACTAATCTATCTATCTATCTATCTATCTATCTATCTATCTATCTATCTATCTATCTATCTATCTATCTATCTATCTATCTATCTATCTATCTATCTATGTTTTTAACTAATCTATCTATCTATCTATCTATCTATCTATCTATCTATCTATCTATCTATCTATCTATCTATCTATCTATCTATCTATCTATCTATCTATCTATCTATCTATCTATCTATCTATCTATCTATCTTTTTAACTAATCTATCTATCTATCTATCTATCTATCTATCTATCTATCTATCTATCTATCTATCTATCTATCTTTTAACTAATCTATCTATCTATCTATCTATCTATCTATCTATCTATCTATCTATCTATCTATCTATCTATCTATCTATCTATCTATCTATCTTTTTAACTAATCTATCTATCTATCTATCTATCTATCTATCTATCTATCTATCTATCTATCTATCTATCTATCTATCTATCTATCTATCTATCTATCTATCTTTTTAACTAATCTATCTATCTATCTATCTATCTATCTATCTATCTATCTATCTATCTATCTATCTATCTATCTTTTTAACTTATCTATCTTTTTAACTTATCTATCTATCTATCTATCTATCTATCTATCTATCTATCTATCTATCTATCTATCTATCTATCTATCTATCTATCTATCTATCTATCTATCTATCTATCTATCTATCTATCTTTTTAACTAATCTATCTATCTATCTATCTATCTATCTATCTATCTATCTATCTATCTATCTATCTATCTATCTATCTATCTATCTTTTTAACTAATCCATCTATCTATCTATCTATCTATCTATCTATCTATCTATCTATCTATCTATCTATCTATCTATCTATCTATCTATCTATCTATCTATCTATCTTTTTAACGAATCTATCTATCTATCTATCTATCTATCTATCTATCTATCTATCTATCTATCTATCTATCTATCTATCTTTTTAACTAATCCATCTATCTATCTATCTATCTATCTATCTATCTATCTATCTATCTATCTATCTATCTATCTATCTATCTATCTATCTATCTATCTATCTATCTATCTATCTTTTTAACGAATCTATCTATCTATCTATCTATCTATCTATCTATCTATCTATCTATCTATCTATCTATCTATCTATCTATTTTTTTAACTAATCTATCTATCTATCTATCTATCTATCTATCTATCTATCTATCTATCTATCTATCTATCTATCTATCTATCTATCTATCTATCTATCTATCTTTTTAACTAATCTATCAATCTATCAATCTATCTATCTATCTATCTTTTTAACTAATCTATCTATCTATCTATCTATCTATCTATCTATCTATCTATCTATCTATCTATCTATCTATCTATCTATCTATCTATCTATCTATCTATCTATCTATCTATCTATCTATCTATCTATTTAACTAAATAATCCATCTTTCTTTATTTTTAACAAACTAATCCATCTTTCTTTCTAACTAATATATCTTTCTTTCTTTCATTCTAACTAATCTATCTATCTTTCTTTCTAACTAATCTATCTATCTAATCTTTCTTTCTAACTAATCCATCTTTCTTTCTTTCTTTCTTTCTTTCTTTCTTTCTTTCTTTCTTTCTTTCTTTCTTTCTTTCTTTCTTCTTTCTTTCTTTCTTCTTCTTTCTTTCTAACTAATCCACCATTCATCATTCTTTCTCTCTAAATAATATTTCTTCTTTCTTTCTAACTAATTAATCTATCTATCTTTCTAACTAATCTTCTGTCTTTCTTTCTTTCTTTTTCTAACTAATCTTTCTTCTTTCTAATCTTTCTTTCTAACTTATCTTTCTATCTAATCTTTCTAACTAATCTTTCTTTCCTTTCTAACAAATCTTTCTTTTTTCTTTCTTTCTAACTAATCTTTCTTTCTTTTTTCTTTCTTTCTTTCTAGCCAATCTTTCTTCTTTCTTTCTAGCTAATCTTTCTTTTTTCTTTTTCTTTCTTTCTAACTAATCTTTCTTTTCTTTCTTTCTTTCTAACTAATCTTTCTTTTTCTTTCTTACTTTTCTTGCTTTCTAACTAATCTTTCTTTTTTCTTTCTTCTTTCGTTCTAACTAATCTTTCTTTCTTTTTCTTATTTACTTTTCTTCTTTCTTACTTTCTTTCTTTCTTTCTTACTAATCTTCTTTCTTCTTTCTTTCTTTCTTTCTTTCTTTCTTTCTTCTTTCTTTCTTTCTTTCTTTCTTTCTTTCTTTCTTTCTTTATACCTAATCTTTCTTTCTTTCTAACTAATCTTTGTTTCTTTTTTCTTTCTTCTTTCTTCTTTCTTTCTTTCTTTCTTTCTTTCTTTCTTTCTTTCTTTCTTTCTTTATACCTAATCTTTCTTTCTTTCTTCCTTTCTAACTAATCTTTCTTTCTTTCTTTCTTTCTTTCTTTCTTTCTTCTTTCTTTCTTTCTTTCTTTCTTTCTAACTTTTCTTTCTTTCTATCTTTCTTGCTTTCTAACTAATCTGTCTTTCTTTCTTTCTAACTAATCTTTCTTTCTATCTTTCTATCTATCTTTCTTTCTAACTAATCTGTCTTTCTTTCTTTCTTTCTTTCTTTCTACCTAATCTTACTTTCTTTCTTTCTAGCTAATCTTTCTTTTTTCTTTCTTCTTTCGTTTTAACTAATCTTTCTTTTTCTTTCTTACTTTAATTTCTTTCTTACTAATCTTGCTTTTTCTTTCTTTCTAACTAATCTTTCTTTCTTTCTTTCTTTCTTTCTTTCTTTCTTTCTTTCTTTCTTTCTTTCTTTCTTTCTTTCTTTCTTTCTTTATACCTAATCTTTCTTTCTTTCTTCCTTTCTAACTAATCTTTCTTTCTTTCTTTCTTTCTTTCTTTCTTTCTTTCTTTCTTTCTAACTTTTCTTTCTTTCTATCTTTCTTGCTTTCTAACTAATCTGTCTTTCTTTCTTTCTACCTAATCTTTCTTTCTTTCTTTCTTTCTTTCTTTCTTTCTTTCTTTCTTTCTTTCTTTCTTTCTTTCTTTCTTTCTTTCTCCCTAATCTTTCTTTCTTTCTTTCTTTCTACCTAATCTTCATTCTTTCTTCTTTCTTTCTTTCTTTCTTTCTTCTTTCTTTCTTTCTTTCTTTCTTTCTTTCTTTCTTTCTCCCTAATCTTTCTTTCTTTCTTTCTTTCTCCCTAATCTTTCTTTCTTTCTTTCTTTCTTTCTTTCTTTCTTTCTTTCTTCTTTCTTTCTTTCTTTCTTTCTTTCTTTCATTCTTTCTTTCTACCTAATCTTTCTTTCTTTCTTTCTTTCTTTCTTTCTTTCTTTCTTTCTTTCTTTCTTTCTTTCTTTCTTTCTTTCTTTCTTTCTTTCTTTATACCTAATCTTTTTCTTTCTTTCTTTATACCTAATCTTTCTTTATTTTTCTTTCATTCTTTCTTTCTACCTAATCTTTCTTTATTTTTTCTTTCATTCTTTCTTTCTACCTAATCTTTCTTTCTTTCTTTCTTTCTTTCTTTCTTTCTTCTTTCTTTCTTTCTTTCTCTCTAAATAATATTTCTTCTTTCTTTCTAACTAATCTATCTATCTTTCTAACTAATCTTTCTGTCTTTCTTTCTTTCTTTCTTTCTTTTTCTAACTAATCTTTCTTCTTTCTAATCTTTCTTTCTAACTTATCTTTCTATCTAATCTTTCTAACTAATCTTTCTTTCCTTTCTAACTAATCTTTCTTTCTTTTTTCTTATTTACTTTTCTTCTTTCTTACTTTTCTTTCTTTCTTTCTTACTAATCTTTCTTTTTTCTTTCTTTCTTTCTTTCTTTCTTTCTTTCTTTCTTTCTTTCTTTCTTTATACCTAATCTTTCTTTCTTTCTAACTAATCTTTGTTTCTTTTTTCTTTCTTTCTTTCTTTCTTTCTTTCTTTCTTTCTTTCTTTCTTTCTTTCTTTCTTTCTTTCTTTCTTTCTTTCTAACTAATCTGTCTTTCTTTCTTTCTTTCTTTCTACCTAATCTTACTTTCTTTCTTTCTAGCTAATCTTTCTTTTTTCTTTTTCTTTCTTTCTAACTAATCTTTCTTTTTTCTTTCTTCTTTCGTTCTAACTAATCTTTCTTTTTCTTTCTTACTTTAATTTCTTTCTTACTAATCTTGCTTTTTTCTTTCTTTCTAACTAATCTTTCTTTCTTTCTTTCTTTCTTTCTTTCTTTCTTTCTTTCTTTCTTTCTTTCTTTCTTTCTTTCTTTCTACCTAATCTTTCTTTCTTTCTTCCTTTCTAACTAATCTTTCTTTCTTCTTTCTTTCTTTCTTTCTTTCTTTCTTTCTTTCTAACTTTTCTTTCTTTCTATCTTTCTTGCTTTCTAACTAATCTGTCTTTCTTTCTTTCTACCTAATCTTTCTTTCTTTCTTTCTTTCTTTCTTTCTTTCTTTCTTTCTTTCTTTCTTTCTTTCTTTCTTTCTTTCTTTCTCCCTAATCTTTCTTTCTTTCTTTCTACCTAATCTTTCTTTCTTTCTTTCTTTCTTTCTTTCTTTCTTTCTTTCTTTCTTTCTTTCTTCTTTCTTTCTTTCTAACTATTCTTTCTTTCTAACTAATTTATCAATCAAAATTTAAACTACTTTAAACTTCAAACTACTTCAAACTTCTAACTACTTTAAACTTCTAACTACTTTTAACTTCTTCAAACTCTCTGGTCCGGCTTTCTCAAGCCAACTTAAAGTTTGTCCAACAAACTTTTTTTTCTAGTTTTTATTAGTGGTGCTTGCTGAAAGCAAGGCATCACTATTGTTATTGCTCATACTTATTCCACACAAAGTTTGGCGCGTAACTCGCCCCGCACCGTTTGTCACAGACCCATGAATGTGGTGTCAAATCGACCGGCTCATTGAGGAGAGGTGTGCTATGACTTTTCTAAGCGATCGGGTGTACGATGTTCGCACAGCGGACGAAAAAGCGGCCAAAAAAGTCCCATTGACTTTACATTGGGAGTTCTAAAAATATTTGAATCCCAACCGACGTTTTCACACACACACCACTCCAAAGGGCCTGACACCCCTGCGTCTCTCCCTCTCTCTCTCCCTCAGAGGATTTATATTATCAAGCAGCCAATAAGTTATGGCCTAAAATCTTCATAGCCACACCCTAGCAACCAGTTTCAGCACCCTAGCAACCACTAAGAGCTCCCTAGCAACCACCCTAAACCAAAAAAAAACATTTTTAATTTTTTTTATATTTTTTAAAGCAATTTTACTCTTGTGGCCTTGCGATATTGCTCCATGCTTGTGCCTATTCGGCCATAGGCACGAGGCCGCAGGCCGAGTGCCGTACAGAAGGCACTCGTTATTAAAGATTTTAAGAACTCTATAAAAACTCCATAGTAACCATATTTGACAACTACCAACCACCTAGTAACACCATAGCAACTAACAAAAACACCTTAGCAACCACCCTGAACACCCTAGCAACGTCTAGAAATGCTCTAGTAACCACAAAAAACTCTAGCAAGCACCCAGAACACCCTAGCAACTGCCTAGCAACCACCTAGAACACCTAGCAACTGCCTAGCAACCACCCAGAACACCTAGCAACCAACCAGAACACCCTAGCAACTGTCTAGCAATGCCCTAGTATCCACCCAGAATACCATAGCAACTGCCTAGCAACACCATAGCAACCACCCAGAACACCCTAGCAACCACCTAGCAACGCCCTAGCAACCACCAAGAATACCCTAGCAAATGCCTAGCAACCACCCAGAACACCTTAGCAACTGCCTAGCAACACCATAGCAACCACCCAGAACACCCTAGCAACCACCTGGCAACAACATCTTGCTAAAAACATGCTGGCAACATGTGAATCAAGCTAGCATCATGCTAGCAAAATGCTAATCAAGCTAACATTATGCTAGCAACATGCTAATCATGCTAGCATTATGCTAGCAACATGCTAATCAAGCTAGCATTAGGCTAGCAACATGCTAATCATGCTAGCAACATGCTAATCAAGCTAGCATCATACTAGCAACATGCTAACCATGCTAGCAACATGCTAATCAAGCTAGCATAATGCTAGCAACATGCTAATCATGCTAGCATTAGGCTACCAACATGCTAATAAAGCTAGCATCATGCTAACAACATGCTAATCAAGCTAGCATAATGTTAGCAACATGCTAATCATGCTAGCAACATGCTAATCATGTTAACATCTAGCTAAAAACATGCTAGCAACATGCTAATCATGCTAGCATCTTGTTAAAAGCATGCTAGAAACATGCTAATCATGCTAGCATCTTGTTAAAAGCATGCTAGCAACATGCTAATCATGCTAGCATCTTGTTAAAAGCATGCTAGCAACATGCTAATCATGCTAGCAACATCCAACCAACATGCTAATCCTGCTAGCATCATTCTAACAACATGTTAATCATAGTAAATCATTCTGGAATATGTTAAATCGTAATAAATCATCTTAGAAACATGGTAAATCGTGGTAAATAATGCTAAAACGTGGTATATCATGGTATCACAACATGTTAATTGTGTTAACATCTGCCCAGTGGCGAATTTTGCCACTGCAAGCACCACTTCACATTTTCTTCAGGAAATGTACATTCTAGTTAATGGTGCTTGCTGAAAGCAAGGCATCATTAGTGTTCTCTTGCATACTTATTATTATTATTCTTATTTTTATTCTGGACAAAGTTTGGCGCGTAACTCGTCCCGCACCGTTTGTCTCAGACCCCTGAGTGAGGTGTCAAATCGACCGGCTCATTGAGGAGAGGTGTGCTATGACTTTTATAAGCGATCGGGGGTGCGATGTTTGCCCCAGGGGCAAAAAAGCGTCCAAAAAAGTCCCATAGACTTAACATTGCGACAAACTTTGACGACTCCTAGCTCAGAGCGAGGATTTCACATAAACTTGTGATTTGCCACATTTGAAGAGGCTGACAGGCTCTGTAAGAACATACCTCACAATGGGGTAAAAGTTGTAGCCCTGGGGGGCAGAAGCTGCCCAAAGTTGCCCCATTGACTTACTATGGGGAAGGAACGTCCTGTGAAACTCACATGCTTTTCCTACTATGGTAAATTGCATAGGGATTTTGTATTGAACATAGCTCCTGATCACAGTGTCATAGAGACAAGGGGGCGGGCTCATTTTACTCAGACGACCAATCAGTCTCTCAGGATCATTGTGAAGCTATCAAGCCACGCCCTAGCAACCATTTAGAGCCCCTTAGCAACAAGTTCCATAGACTTCCATTGAAAGAGTTCAAAGAGATATCTCCGGACTGAATTGTCATAGAAACATGGGGGTGGTCTCATTTGACTCGGGGCAGCAAACAGCCAATCATGAATCACCTCAACACTTCCTAGCCCCTCCCTAGCAACCATTGTCGAACACCTTAGCAACCAAAATCCAAAGAGGGATATCTTCCATTATGAATATCACAGAGGCATGGGAGTTGGTTTATATCATTCATAGTGACAAGAAGCTTTTGCAGTTTCATAATTGGCATCTGCCAAGCCACTCTATAGCAACCAAACAGAGTACCTTAGCAACCAAAATACAAAGAGGGATATCTGCCATTCTGAATGTCACAGAGAAATGGGAGATGGTTTATATCATTCATAGTGACAAGAAGCCTTTGCAGATTCATCATTGGCAACTGCCAAGCCACTCCCTAGCAACCAAACAGAGTACCCTAGCAACCGTTTAGCAAAACGAATATCTCTGTATCAGAACATCGTATAGAGATTGGAGTTGGTTTATATCATTCATACTGACAAGCAGCCTTTGAAGTTTCATGATTGGCAGCTGCCAAGCCACTCCCTAGCAACCAACAGAGTACCCTAGCAACCAAAATACAAAGAGGGATATCTTCCATTCTGAATGTCACAGAGGCATGGGAGTTGGTTTATATAATTCATAATGACAAGAAGCCTTTGCAGTTTCATCAGTGGCAGCTGCCAAGCCACTCCCTAGCAACCAAACAGAGTATCCTAGCAACCAAAATCCAAAGAGGGATATCTTCCATTCTGAATGTCACAGAGGCATGGGAGTTGGTTTATATCATTCATAGTGACAAGAAGCCTTTGGAATTGCATCATTGGCAGCTGCCAAGTAACTCCATAGCAACCAAACAGAGTACCCTAGCAACCAAAATCCAAAGAGGCATATCTTCCATTCTGAATGTCGCAGAGGCATGGGAGTTGGTTTATATCATTCATACTGACAAGCAGCCTTTGGAGTTTCATGATTGGCAGCTGACAAGCCACTCCCTAGCAACCAAACAGAGTACCCTAGCAACCAATATCCAAAGAGGGATATCTTCCATTCTGTATGTCGCAGAGGCATGAGAGTTGGATTATATCATTCATACTGACAAGCAGCCTTTGGAGTTTCATGATTGGCAGCTGCCACGCTACTCCCTAGTAACCAAACAGAGTACCCTAGCAACCGTTTAGCAAAACGTATATCTCTGCATCAGAACATCGTATAGAGATGGGAGTTGGTTTATATCATTCATACTGACAAGAAGCCTTTGCAGTTTCATCATCAGCAGCTGCCAAGCAACTCCATAGCAACCAAACAGAGTACCCTTGCAACCATTTTACAAGACCTACATCTCTGCATCAGAATATTGTATAGAGATGGGGGTTGGCTCATTAGTTTCAGTTGTAAAACAGTCTGTAAATATCACCATGGTAACTGTGTATTCACACCCTAGCAACCATTTAGAGCCACCTAGCAACCATATTGCAACATATAGAAGCCATATTTCAGCTCCACAACATCGTACAGACATGGTTGTTGGCTCGTATGCAATCATGTACAACACCCTAGCAACCGAGTGGAGAGTTTTGCCACTGCAAGCACCATTTCACATTTTCTTCAGGAAATGTACATTCTAGTTATTATTATTCTTCCACACAAAAGTTTGGCGCGAAACTCGCCCCGCACCGTTTGTCACAGACCCCTGAGTGAGGTGTCAAATCGACCGGCTCATTGAGGAGAGGTGTGCTATGACTTTTCTAAGCGATCGGGTGTACGATGTTCGCACAGCGGACGAAAAAGCGGCCAAAAAAGTCCCATTGACTTTACATTGGGAGTTCTAAAAATATTTGAATCCCAACCGACGTTTTCACACACACAGACTCCAAAGGGCCTGACACCCCTGCGTCTCTCCCTCTCTCTCTCCCTCAGAGGATTTATATTATCAAGCAGCCAATAAGTAATGGCCTAAAATCTTCATAGCCACACCCTAGCAACCAGTTTCAGCACCCTAGCAACCACTAACAGCTCCCTAGCAACCACCCTAAACCAAAAAAAATTTTTTTTTACATTTTTTTGTATTTTTTAATGCAATATTACACTCATGGCCTTGCGATATTGCTCCATGCTTGTGCCTATTCGACCATAGGCACGAGGCCGCAGGCCGAGTGCCGTACTGAAGTTACTCGTTATTAAAGATTTTAATAACTCTATAAAAACTCCATAGTAACCATCTTTGACAACTACCAACCACCTAGTACCACCATAGCAACAAAAAAAATACCTTAGCAACCATCCTGAACACCCTAGCAACGTCTAGAAATGCTCTAGTAACCACCAAAAATACCGTAGCAACTACCCAGAACACCCTAGCAACTGTCTAGCAACCCCCCAGAACAACTAGCAACTGCCTAGCAACCACCCAGAACACCCTAGCAACTGCCTAGCAACGCCCTAGCATCCACCCAAAATACCATAGCAACTGCCTAGCAACACCATAGCAACCACCCAGAACACCCTAGCAACTGCCTAGCAACGCCCTAGCAACCACCCAGAATACCCTAGCAACACCATAGCAACCACCCAGAATACCCTAGCAACACCATAGCAACCACCCAGAACAGCCTAGCAACCACCTAGCAACGCCCTAGCAACCACCAAGAATACCCTAGCAACAGCCTAGCAACCACCCAGTATACCCTAGCAACCACCTAGCAACACCATAGCAACCACCAAGAATACCCTAGCAACCGCCTAGCAACCATCCAGAATACCCTAGCAACTGCCTAGCAACACCATAGCAACCCCCAGAATACCCTAGCAACTGCCTAGCAACACCATAGCAACCATCCAGAATACCCTAGCAACTGCCTAGTAACACCATAGCAACCCCCAGAATACCCTAGCAACTGTCTAGCAACACCATAGCAACCACCCAAAATACCCTAGCAACTGCCTAGCAATGCCCTAGCAACCACCCAAAATACCCTAGCAACCGCCTAGCAACACCTTAGCAACCACTCAGAACACCCTAGCAACCGTTTAGAGCCACATATAAACCATATTGCAACATATAGAAGCTATATTTCAGCTCCACAACATCGTACAGACATGGTTGTTGGCTTGTATGCAATCATGTACAACACCCTAGCAACCGAGTGGAGAGTTTTGCCACTGCAAGCACCATTTCACATTTTCTTCAGGAAATGTACATTCTAGTTATTATTATTATTCTGAGACTAAAATTTCTATATTAAACTCCTCCTAGAGCTTTAACTCTACATACTCCAAACTCGGCTCAGACACTCAAACTGATCTGACCAAGTGTGCTATATCTTTTCAGACTGATCGGACTTACGGTTTTCCTAAAAATGACGATCAAAACTCGGAAAAACTCCCATTGACTTACATTGGGGAGTTCTAAAAAATTCAAATCCAGATTCAAACTCACCAACTGACGAAAATTCAAATCAAAATACCTTGAAGACTAAACCAAACTGCCATTCTATATACTATATGAGCCAATAAGACTCATTTAAACTAATGAACTCTAAACTCATACACTTATAAACTAATTAACTTATAAACTCATGAATTCATAGACTTATGAACTCTTAAACTCATAAATTAATAAACTCTGAACTCTTAAACTCATTTAAACATAAACTCTAAACTCATTTAAACTTATAAACTCTAAACTCATTTAAAACTTATAAACTCTAAACTCAAAAAGTCTTACACTTATAAACTCATCAATTTATACACTTATAAACTCTAAACTCATAAACTCTGAGTGTGTGTGTGTGTGTGTGTGTGTGAACACACACACACACACACACACACACACACACACACATACACACACACACTCTAAACTCATTTAAACTTAAACTCTAAACTCATTTAAACTTATAAAGTCAAAACTCAAAAACTCATAAACTACTTTAAACTTCAAACCACTTTAAACTTCTTAAGTTTAAAGCTTCCAGCTCCCAAGCAACTCCATAGCAACCAAACTTGAGTACCCTAGCAACCGTTTTGCAAGACCTATATCTCTGTATCAGAACATCGTATAGAGATGAGGTTTGGCTCTTTTGACTCATGCTAGCAAACAGCACTTCCAACATGCTACACATGCTAGCAGTGAATAGCTACATGCTAATAGCGATTAGTTAAGTGCTATATCATGCCAAGATCATGCAAAGAACTCTATTAAAACTCCATAGTAACCATCTGTGACAACTACCAACCACCTAGTAACACCATAGCAACCACCCAGAACACCCTAGCAACCGCCTAGCAACCACCCAGAATACCTTAGCAACCGCCTAGCAACACCATAACAACCACCCAGAACACCCTAGCAACCGCCTAGCAAACACCAAGAATACCCTAGCAACCACCTAGCAACACCATAACAACCACCCAGAACACCCTAGCAACCTCCTAGCAACCACCCAAAATAACCCTAGCAACTGCCTAGCAACCACTCAGAACACCCTAGCAACCGCTTAGCAACACCCTAGCAACCACCCAGAACACCCTAGCCACCGCTTAGCAACACCCTAGCAACCACCTAGAACACCCTAGCAACCGCCTAGCAACCACCTAGCAACACCATAGCAACCACCCAGAACCGCCTAGCAACACCCTAGCAACCACCCAGAACACCCTAGCAACCACCTAGCAACCAACCAGAATACCCTAGCAACCACCTAGCAACACCCTAGCAACCACCCATAACACCCTAGCAACCGCCTAGCAACCATCCAGAATACCCCAGCTACCACCTAGCAACCACCCAGAACAGCTTAGCAACCCACTAGAAACACCCTAGCAACTTTTTAACTTTAAACTACTTCAAACTTTAAACTACTTTAAACTTCAAACTAATTTAAACTTTAAACTAAAAACTTCAAACTACTTTAAACTTTAAACTAAATTAAACTTCAAACTACTTTAAACTTTAAACTTCATACTTCTTTAAACTTTAAACTAAATTAAACGTTAAACTAAATAAAACTTCAAACTACTTTAATCTTCAAACTACTTTAAACTTTAAACTTTCCAGTCCAAACTTTCTCAAGCCAACTTAAAGTTTGTCTCGACGAACTTTTTAATCTAGTTATTATTATTCTTCTTCTGACTCTGAAATTTACAACTCAAACTCCTCCTAGAGCTTTAACTCTACATACTCCAAACTCGGCTAAGACCTTCAGCCTATTCTGACTCGGTATGCTATATCTTTTCAGACTGATCGGACTTACGGTTTTCCTAAAAATGACGATCAAAACTCAAAAAAACTCATTCAAAAACTCCCATTGACTTACATTGGGGAGTTCTAAAAAATTCAAATTTAGATTCAAACTGACCAACCGACAAAAATTCAAATCTAAACACCTTGAAGACTAAACCAAACTGCCGTTCTATATACTATATGAGCCATTGAGACTCATTTAAACTAATAAACTCTAAACTCATACACTTATAAACTAATTAACTTATAAACTCATAAATTAATAAACTCTGAACTCTTAAACTCATTTAAACTTATAAACTCTAAACTCATTAAAACTTATAAACTCTAAACTCATTTAAAACTTATAAACTCTAAACTCATAAACTCTGAGTGTGTGTGTGTGTGTGTGTGTGTGTGTGTGTGTGTGTGTGTGTGTGTGTGTGTGTGTGTGTGTGTGTGTGTGAACACACACACACACACACACACACACACACACACACACACACACACTCTAAACTCATTTAAACTTATAAACTCAAAACTCAAAAACTCGTAAACTACTTTAAACTTCAAACCACTTTAAACTTATTAAGTTTAAAGCTCCCAGCTCCCAAGCAACTCCATAGCAACCAAACTTGAGTACCCTAGCAACCGTTTTACAAGACCTATATCTCTGCATCAGAACATCGTATAGAGATGAGGTTTGGCTCTTTTGACTCATGCTAGCAAACAGCCCTTCCAACATGCTACACATGCTAGCAGTGAATAGCTACATGCTAATAGCGATTAGTTAAGTGTTAAATCATGCCAAGATCATGCTAAGAACTCTATAAAAACTCCATAGTAACCATCTGTGACAACTACCAACCACCTAGTAACACCATAGCAACCACCCAGAACACCCTAGCAACCGCATAGCAACCACCCAGAATACCTTAGCAACCGCCTAGCAACACCATAACAACCACCCAGAACACCCTAGCAACCACCCAGAATACCCTAGCAACTGCCTAGCAACACCATAGCAACCACCCAGAACACCCTAGCAACCGCCTAGCAACCACCCAGAACACCCTAGCAACCGCCTAGCAACCACCCAGAATACCTTAGCAACCGCCTAGCAACACCCTAGCAACCACCCAAAACACCCTAGCAACCGCCTAGCAACCACCCAAAACACCCTAGCAACTGCCTAGCAACCACCCAGAACACCCTAGCAACCGCCTAGCAACCACCCAAAATACCCTAGCAACCGCTTAGCAACACCCTAGCAACCACCCAGAACACCCTAGCAACCGCCTAGCAACCACCTAGCAACACCATAGCAACCACCCAGAACCGCCTAGCAACACCCTAGTAACCACATAAAATACCCTAGCAACCGCTTAGCAACACCATAGCAACCACCCAGAACACCCTAGCAACCGCCTAGCAACCACCCAAAACACCCTAGCAACCGCCTAGCAACAGCATAGCAACCACCCAGAATACCCTAGCAACCGCCTAGCAACACCATAACAACCACCCAAAACACCCTAGCAACCCACTAGAAAACCCCCAACAACTTTTTAACTGTAAACTACTTTAAACTTCAAACTGATTTAAACTTTAAACTAATTTAAATGTTAGACTAATTTAAACTTTAAACTAATTTAAACTTCAAACTAATTTAAACTTTAAAGTAATTTAAAATTTAAACTACTTTAAACTTGAAACTAATTTAAACTTTAAACTAATTTAAACTTTAGACTAATTTAAACTTTAAACTAATTTAAGCTTCAAACTAATTTAGACTTTAAACTATTTTAAACTTCTAACTAATTTAAACTTTAAACTAATTTAAACTTCAAACTACTTTAAACTTCAAACTACTTTAAACTTCTTCAAACTTTCTGGTCCAGCTTTCTCAAGCCAACTTAAAGTTTGTCTCGACGAACTTTTTAATCTAGTTATTAAGTTGGCTTGAGAAAGCCAACTTACTGAAATCCTATTTAAACTTATTATTATTCTTCTTCTTCTTCTTATTCTTCTGACCCAAAATTTATCAATTCTAACTCCTCCTAGAGCTTTAACTCTACAAACTCCAAACTCGGGTCAGACCTTCAGACTGTTCTGACTTGAGTTGCTATATCTTTTCAGACTGATTTGACTTTCAGTTTTCTTAAAAATTAATATTAAAAACCATAAAAATCCCATAGACTTACATTGCAGAGTGCTCATATTGAGCCAAGACTACGGTGGCCCATTAGTGTACAAGCCAAAAACTCAAATCTGAACTCCCTGAAATCCTAGACTCAATTAAACTACCATTCTATGGATTAATAAATATATCTATCTATCTTCAAACTTTATCTATCTATCTATCTATCTATCTATCTATCTATCTATCTATCTATCTATCTATCTATCTATCTATCTATCTATCTATCTATCTATCTATCTATCTATCTTCAAACCTTTTCTATCTATCTATCTATCTATCTATCTATCTATCTATCTATCTATCTATCTATCTATCTATCTATCTATCTATCTATCTATCTATCTTCAAACATTTTCTATCTATCTATCTATCTATCTATCTTCAAACCTTATCTATCTATCTATCTATCTATCTATCTATCTATCTATCTATCTATCTATCTATCTATCTATCTATCTATCTATCTATCTATCTATCTATCTTCAAACATTTTCTATCTATCTATCTATCTATCTATCTATCTATCTATCTATCTATCTATCTATCTATCTATCTATCTATCTATCTATCTATCTATCTATCTATCTATCTATCTTCAAACCTTATCTATCTATCTATCTATCTATCTATCTATCTATCTATCTATCTATCTATCTATCTATCTTCAAACCTTATCTATCTATCTATCTATCTATCTATCTATCTATCTATCTATCTATCTATCTATCTATCTATCTATCTATCTATCTATCTATCTTCAAACCTTTTCTATCTATCTAACTATCTATCTATCTATCTATCTATCTATCTATCTATCTATCTATCTATCTATCTATCTATCTATCTATCTATCTATCTATCTATCTATCTATCTTCAAACCTTATCTATCTATGCTACAATCAGTAAATCATACTTGAACATGGTAAATCATGGTATACTATAGTAAATCATGGTAAACTATGGTAAATCGTGGTAAATCATGGTAAACTATGATAAATCATGCTAGAATCAGTAATTCATACTTGAACATGGTAAATCATGGTATACTATAGTAAATCATGGTAAACTATGGTAAATCGTGGTAAATCATGGTAAACTATGGTAAATCATGGTAAACTATGATAAATCATGCTAGAATCAGTAAATCATACTTGAACATGGTAAATCATGGTATACTATAGTAAATCATGGTAAACTATGGTAAATCGTGGTAAATCATGGTAAACTATGGTAAATCATGGTAAATCATGGTAAACTATGCTAAATCATGCTAGAATCAGTAAATCATACTTGAACATGGTAAATCGTGGTATACTATAGTAAATCATGGTAAACTATGGTAAATCGTGGTAAATCATTGTAAACTATGGTAAAATCATGGTAAACTATGATAAATCATGCTAGAATCAGTAAATCATACTTGAACATGGTAAATCGTGGTATACTATAGTAAATCATGGTAAACTATGGTAAATCGTGGTAAATCGTGGTAAATCATGGCAAACTATGGTAAATCATGGTAATCTATGATAAATCATGCTAGAATCAGTAAATCATACTTGAACATGGTAAATCATGGTATACTATAGTAAATCATGGTAAATCATGGTAAATCATGGTAAATCATGGTAAACTATGGTAAATCATGGTAAACTATGATAAATCATGCTAGAATCAGTAAATCATACTTGAACATGGTAAATCATGGTATACTATAGTAAATCATGGTAAACTATGGTAAATCATGGTAAATCATGGTAAACTATGGTAAATCATGCTAAACTATGGTAAATCATGCTAGAATCAGTAAATTATACTTGAACATGGCAAATCGTGGTATACTATAGTAAATCATGGTAAACTATAGTAAATCGTGGTAAATCATGGTAAAATATGGTAAATCATGCTAGAATCAATAAATCATACTTGAACATGGTAAATCATGGTATACTATAGTAAATCATGGTAAACTATGGTAAATCGTGGTAAATCATGGTAAACTATGGTAAATCATGCTAGAATCAGTAAATTATACTTGAACATGGTAAATCGTGGTATACTATAGTAAATCATGGTAAACTATGGTAAATCGTGGTAAATCATGGTAAACTATGCTAAATCATGCTAGAATCAGTAAATCATACTTGAACATGGTAAATCATGGTATACTATAGTAAATCATGGTAAACTATAGTAAATCGTGGTAAATCATGGTATACTATAGTAAATCATGGTAAACTATGGTAAATCGTGGCAAATCATGGTAAACTATGGTAAATCATGGTAAACCATGCTAGCAACATGGTAAAAAAAATTCTAGCATCATGCTAGCAACATGATAATCATGCTAGCATGGTAAACTATGGTAAATCATGGTAAACTATGGTAAATCGTGGTAAACTATGGTAAATCATGCTAGAATCATAGTAAATCATACTTGAACATGGTAAATCATGGTATACTATAGCAAATAATGGTAAACTATGGTAAATCATGGTAAATCATGGTAAACTATGGTAAATCATGCTAAACTATGGTAAATCATGCTAGAATCAATAAATTATACTTGAACATGGCAAATCGTGGTATACTATAGTAAATCATGGTAAACTATAGTAAATCGTGGTAAATCATGGTAAACTATGGTAAATCATGCTAGAATCAATAAATCATACTTGAACATGGTAAATCATGGTATACTATAGTAAATCATGGTAAACTATGGTAAATCGTGGTAAATCATGGTAAACTATGGTAAATCATGCTAGAATCAGTAAATTATACTTGAACATGGTAAATCGTGGTATACTATAGTAAATCATGGTAAACTATGGTAAATCGTGGTAAATCATGGTAAACTATGCTAAATCATGCTAGAATCAGTAAATCATACTTGAACATGGTAAATCGCTGTATACTATAGTAAATCATGGTAAACTATGGTAAATCGTGGTAAATCATGGTAAACTATGGTAAATCATGGTAATCTATGACAAATCATGCTAGAATCAGTAAATCATACTTGAACATGGTAAATCATGGTATACTATAGTAAATTATGGTAAACTATGGTAAATCGTGGTAAATCATGGTAAACTATGGTAAATCATGGTAAACTATGGTAAATCATGCTTGAATCAGTAAATCATACTTGAACATGGTAAATCATGGTATACTATAGTAAATCATGGTAAACTATGGTAAATCATGGTAAACTATATTTGGCTAAATCTATATTTTGAACTTATCTATCTATCTATCTATCTATCTATCTATCTATCTATCTATCTATCTATCTATCTATCTATCTATCTATCTATCTTCAAACCTTTTCTATTTATCTATCTATCTATCTATCTATCTATCTATCTATCTATCTATCTATCTATCTTTTTAACTAACTAATCTATCTTTCTTTTTAACTAAATAATCCATCTTTCTTTCTTTTTAACGAACTAATCCATCTTTCTTTCTAACTAATATATTTTTCTTTCTTTCATTCTAACTAATCTATCTTTCTTTCTTTCTAACTAATCGATCTATCTTTCTTTCTAACTAATCTATCTTTCTATCTAACTAATCCATCTTTCTTTCTTTCTTTCTTTCTTTCTTTCTTTCTTTCTTTCTTTCTTTCTTTCTTTCTTTCTAACTAATCAATCTTTTTTCTTTCTCTCTCACTAATCTATCTTTCTTTCTAACTAATTAGTCTTTCTTTCTTTCTTTCTTTCTTTCTTTCTTTCTTTCTTTCTTTCTTTCTTTCTCTTTCTTTCTCTTTCTTACCAATCTTTCTTTCTAACCAATCTTTCTTCTTTCTTTCTTTCTAACTAATCTTTCTTTCTTTCTTTCTAACCAATCTTTCTTTCTAACTAATCTTTCTTTCTTTCTAACTAATCTTTCTTTCTTTCTTTCTTTCTTTCTTTCTTTCTTTCTTTCTTTCTTTCTTTCTAACCATTCTTTCTTTCTTTCTAACCATTCTTTCTTTTTCTTTCTTTCTAACCAATCTTTCTTTCTTTCTTTCTTTCTTTCTTTCTTTCTTTCTTTCTTTCTTTCTTTCTTTCTCTTTCTTACCAATCTTTCTTTCTTTCTTTCTAACCAATCTTTCTTCTTTCTTTCTTTCTAACTAATCTTTCTTTCTTTCTTTCTAACCAATCTTTCTTTCTAACTAATCTTTCTTTCTTTCTAACTAATCTTTCTTTCTTTCTTTCTTTCTTTCTTTCTTTCTTTCTTTCTTTCTTTCTTTCTTTCTTTCTTTCTTTCTTTCTTTCTAACCATTCTTTCTTTTTCTTTCTTTCTAACCAATCTTTCTTTCTTTCTTTCTTTCTTTCTTTCTTTCTTTCTTTCTTTCTTTCTTTCTTTCTCTTTCTTACCAATCTTTCTTTCTTTCTTTCTTTCTAATCTTTCTTTCTTTCTTTCTAACTAATCTTTCTTTCTTTCTTTCTTTCTTTCTAACCAATCTTTCTTTCTTTCTAACCAATCTTTCTTTCTTTCTTTCTTTCTTTCTTTCTTTCTTTCTTTCTTTCTTTCTTTCTTTCTAACCAATCTTTCTTTCTAACTAATCTTTCTTTCTTCCCTTCTAACTAATCTTTCTTTCTTCCCTTCTAACTAATCTTTCTTTCTTCCCTTCTAACTAATCTATCTTTCTTTCCAACTATTCTTTCTTTCTAACTAATCTATCAATCTAACTTTAAACTACTTTAAACTTCAAACTACTTTAAACTTCAAACTACTTTAAACTTCTAACTTCTTTAAACTTCTTCAAACTCTCTGGTCATGCTTTCTCAAGCCAACTTAAAGTTTGTCTCAACAAACTTTTTTTTCTAGTTATTATTATTATTCTTCTTACTAAAAATTTATCCCCTATCTCCTCCTAGAGCTTTAAGTCTACATACTCCAAACTCGGCTCAGACCTTCAGACTATTCTGACTCGAGTTGCTTTATCTTTTCAGACTGATCGGACTTACGGTTTTCCTAAAAATGCCGATCAAAACTCGGAAAAACTCCCATTGACTTGCATTGGGGAGTTCTAAAAAATTCAAATCTAGATTCAAACTGACCAACCGACAAAAATTTAAATCTAAACACCTTGAAGACTAAACCAAACTGCCGTTCTATATACTATATAAGCCATTGAGACTAATTAAACAATTAAACTAATAAACTCATCTATCTACTTCAAACTATTTTAAACTTTAAATTACTTTAAACTTCAAACTAAAGTAAACTTCAAACTAATATAAACTTTAAACTACTTTAAACTTCAAACTTAAGCTTTAACTCATTTAAACTTATAAACTGTAAACTAATTTAAACTTATAAACTCAAAACTCATTTAAACTTATAAACTAAACTCAAAAACTTGTACACTTATAAACTCTAAACTCATAAACTCTGTGTGTGTGTGTGTGTGTGTGTGTGTGTGTGTGTGTGTGTGTGTGTGAACACACACACACACACACACACACACTCTAAACTCATTTAAACAAACTCTAAACTCATTTAAACTTATAAACGCAAAACTCAAAAACTCGTAAACTACTTTAAACTTCAAACCACTTTAAACTTCTTAAGTTTAAAGCTCCCAGCTCCCAAGCAACTCCATAGCAACCAAACTTGAGTACCCTAGCAACCGTTTTACAAGACCTATATCTCTGCATCAGAACATCATATAGAGATGAGGTTTGGCTCTTTTGACTCATGCTAGCAAACAGCACTTCCAACATGCTACACATGCTAGCAGTGAATAGCTACATGCTAATAGCAATTAGTTAAGTGCTAAATCATGCCAAGATAATGCTAAGAACTCTATAAAAACTCCATAGTAACCATCTGTAACAACTATCAACCACCTTGTAACACCATAGCAACCGCCCAGAATACCTTAGTAACCGCCTAGCAACACCATAACAACCACCCAGAACACCCTAGCAACCACCCAGAATACCCTAGCAACTGCCTAGCAACACCATAGCAACAACCCAGAACACCCTAGCAACCACCCAGAATACCTTAGCAACCGCCTAGCAACACCATAGCAACCACCCAGAACACCCTAGGAACCAACCAGAATACCCTAGCAACCACCTAGCAACAGCATAGCAACCACCCAGAACACCCTAGCAACCGCCTAGCAACCACCCAGAACACCTTAGCAACCCACCAGAAAACCCCCAACAACTTTTTAACTTTAAACTACTTTAAACTTGAAACTAATTTAAACTTTAAACTAATTTAACCTTCAAACTAATTTAAACTTTAGACTAATTTAAACTTTAGACTAATTTAAACTTTAGACTAATTTAAGCTTCAAACTAATTTAAACTTTAAACTATTTTAAACTTCTAGCTAATTTAAACTTTAAACTAATTTAACCTTCAAACTAATTTAAACTTTAGACTAATTTAAACTTTAGACTAATTTAAACTTTAGACTAATTTAAGCTTCAAACTAATTTAAACTTTAAACTATTTTAAACTTCTAGCTAATTTAAACTTTAAACTAATTTAACCTTCAAACTAATTTAAACTTTAGACTAATTTAAACTTTAGACTAATTTAAACTTTAAACTAATTTAAGCTTCAAACTAATTTAAACTTTAAACTATTTTAAACTTCTAGCTAATTTAAACTTTAAACTAATTTAACCTTCAAACTAATTTAAACTTTAGACTAATTTAAACTTTAGACTAATTTAAACTTTAAACTAATTTAAGCTTCAAACTAATTTAAACTTTAAACTATTTTAAACTTCTAGCTAATTTAAACTTTAAACTAATTTAAACTTCAAACTACTTTAAACTCCAAACTACTTTAAACTTCTTCAAACTTTCTGGTCCAGCTTTCTCAAGCCAACTTAAAGTTTGTCTCAACGAACTTTTTAATCTAGTTATTATTAATCTTCTGTGAAAAACTGTTGACTCAAACTCGTCCTAGAGCTTTAACTCTACATACTCCAAACTCGGCTCAGACACTCAAACTGATCTGAAGTTAGTTGCTTTATCTTTTCAGACTGATCGGACTTACGGTTTTCCTAAAAATGACGATCAAAACTCGGAAAAACTCCCATTGACTTACATTGGGGAGTTCTAAAAAATTCAAATCCAGATTCAAACTCACCAACCGACGAAAATTTAAATCTAAACACCTTGAAGACTAAACCAAACTGCCGTTCTATATACTATATTAGCCAATGAGACTCATTTAAACTAATGAACTCTAAACTCATACACTTATAAACTAATTAACTTATAAACTCATGAATTCATAGACTTATGAACTCTTAAACTCATAAATTAATAAACTCTGAACTCTTAAACTCATTTAAACTTATAAACTCTAAACTCATTAAAACTTATAAACTCTAAACTCATTTAAAATTTATAAACTCTAAACTCAAAAACTCTTACACTTATAAACTCATCAATTTATACACTTATAAACTCTAAACTCATAAACTCTGAGTGTGTGTGTGTGTGTGTGTGTGTGTGTGTGTGTGTGTGTGTGTGTGTGTGTGTGTGTGTGTGTGTGTGTGTGTGTGTGTGTGTGTGTGTGTGTGTGTGTGTGAACACACACACACACACACACACACACTCTAAACTCATTTAAACTTAAACTCTAAACTCATTTAAAACTTATGAACTCTAAACTCAAAAACTCTAACACTTATAAACTCATCAATTTATACACTTATAAACTCTAAACTCATAAACTCTGAGTGTGTGTGTGTGTGTGTGTGTGTGTGTGTGTGTATCAGTGTGGCATCACACACACACACACACACACACACTAAACTCATTTAAACTTAAACTCTAAACTCATTTAAACTTGTAAACTTGTAAACTCAAAACTCGTAAACTACTTTAAACTTCAAACCACTTTAACAACTCCATAGCAACCAAACTTGAGTACCCTAGCAACCGTTTTGCAAGACCTATATCTCTGTATCAGAACATAGTATAGAGATGAGGTTTGGCTATTTTGACTCATGCTAGCAAACAGCACTTCCAAAATGCTACACATGCTAGCAGTGAATAGCTACATGCTAATAGCAATTAGTTAAATGCTAAATCATGCCAAGATCATGCTAAGAACTCTATAAAAACTCCATAGTAACCATCTGTGACAACTACCAACCACCTAGCAACACCATAGCAACCGCCCAGAACACACTAGCAACCGCCCAGAATACCTTAGCAACCGCCTAGCAACATCATAGCAACCACCCAGAACACCCTAGCAACCGCCTAGCAACCACCCAGAATACCCTAGCAACCGCCTAGCAACACCATAGCAACCACCCAAAACACCCTAGAAACCGCCTAGCAACCACCCAGAACACCCTAGCAACTGCCTAGCAACCACCCAGAACACCCTAGCAACCACCCAGAACACCCTAGCAACCGCCTAGCAACCACCCAAAACACCCTAGCAACTGCCTAGCAACCACCCAGAACACCCTAGTAACCGCCTAGCAACCACCCAAAATACCCTAGCAACCGCCTAGCAACCATCCAGAATACCCCAGCTACCACCTAGCAACCACCCAGAACACTTTAGCAACCCACTAGAAACACCCTAGCAACTTTTTAACTTTAAACTACTTCAAACTTTAAACTACTATAAACTTCAAACTAATTTAAACTTTAAACTAAAAACTTCAAACTACTTTAAACTGTAAACTAAATTAAACTTCAAACTACTTTAAACTTTAAACTAAATTAAACTTCAAACTTCTTTAAACTTTAAACTAAATTAAACGTTAAACTAAATTAAACTTCAAACTACTTTAAACTTTAAACTTTCCAGTCCAAACTTTCTCAAGCCAACTTAAAGTTTGTCTCGACGAACTTTTTAATCTAGTTTGTATTTTAAATGTATAGTAGGCTATAGACTTTCGTATCTGAGAAAAAAAGGAAGAAAAAAAAAACTCAAAGTGCGTCATCATCCATTTTGAATTCATCTAATTCACTGTGAATTTCAATTCAAAGACAACGCACATGCCACGAAAAGATCATTTTTGAGAGATTATTGACTGTAACTTTACTTCGGTTGCACTTCATTGGTAAAATGGACTAATTCCGTCTTTGTACTTTTATTATTTGTGTTTTAAGAATATGTTAATTCTCCCCGTCGATCTTCGTATAGCTGGATATCTGGAAAACTCAGTGTCATCATCCAATTTGGATAATTCCTGTGAACTTCAATTCAAAGACGACGCACGTTCAACGAAAATATATTTCTGAGAGATTATTTATGATTGACTGTAACTTAGAATTGGCTATTGTCCTGTCTTTATACTTTTGTTATTTTCTTTTTAAAAATGATTTTATTCTCCCCTTGACTTTCGTATCTGAAAAAAACTCAGTTGGCCATCATCCATTTTGAATAATTCCTGTGAACTTCAATTCAAACACGACACATGCCACGAAAATATAATTTCTGAGATATTATTCACCATTTTCTGGAATGTCACTCAAATATAGGCTACTTGTTGTACATTTTACTATATCCTTCTTTCTTTCTTTTTTTTTTTGTTGGTATATTCTAGGCTATTTCTTTTATTCTGTTTTCCACTCCCTTTCAGTTTGCAATGTTTCTCTGTAAATTCAGTCAGTGTGAGCTTGTGTCTGAGACTGTTGTCCAGTTTATCCAGCACACAAAGCTCCACAGTAATACTCCAGCTTACAGATATCAGTGTGGCATTTCTCAGTGTACTCGCATGAACCATAAAGATAGCGTTCTGAAAGCACATCTGTATAGAGATCATAACGGATCGGACCCATCTCTTAGCAAGCAATCTGATGCTCCATTAAAGTGTGTGGCTCAATCTTGTGAAATTGTGTTAACAGCTTAACCTCCCTCATCAAGCATTTAAAGTCACACATAAGAGAAGGTCTCAAAATGAAATGCCCATTCAGAGAGTGTAGTTCTAGCTTTACAGTCGAGTCTAGTTTAGCAGCTCATATTTCAAGGAAACACAAACATGTTGAAGATCTTGATGATTATGTCAGCTGGATCTGCTCCCACTGAGCAGTTTTGCATTTCTAATCAACCTTGTTTAGAGACACCCGATGAAGACAGATTTGAATGTGAAGAGCCATTTGCTGTCAAATATTACACTTCTGGACTTGAAATTACAAGCACAATTGTTGTTACCAGCAAGTACTATATCAACAATAATTGAGGACTTATTAACAAGCTTGCACATTTCCATGTCTGTCAGCCTGGGCTCCCACCATGTCTAGGGCACGATCTATTTGAGGGTGTTGTTTCTTATGGCCTTGCTTTGTTTGTTGGTTGTTTAGTTGAGGAGAAGAATTTTACATACTTGCAATTGAATCGATGCAAAAATCCGTTCAAATACAGAAGAAATTATGCAAATGACAAACCAGGCGAACTCTCCCCCGGAAGTGAGCGGTTAAGTGGACAATCTGTGTTTTCTCAGGATACTACCTCTCTGTCACGGTTGTTGAATGCATTGTTTCCTTCTTGCCTCGTGTCGTTGTTGTTTATGTGTGAGTGGGCGTTGTCCCGCTCACGTGTCTGTCAGCGCTCCAGCTGATCATCATCATCACAATCACTGTTCACAGCTGCGATTCATTTCCATTCCCTATATATACTCACACCATTCTCTGTTCCAGTGTCGGATTGTTTGTTTGAGGTCCTGTGATTGCCGTGTCTGTGTTTCCCGTGGAGTTGCCGTGTCTGTGTTCGCCTGCCTTGTCTTCCTGCCGTTCTTGTTCTTCGTCATTGGGTTCACCGCACTCCAGCACCGGGATCGGGATTCATCACCGTCACAGCACCAGCGCACCACAGACCATCAAGTCCCTGCACGAGCCTGAGTCGCCGCCCTCCGTTGTTCTGAACTGTTTGTCTGACCTTTTTGAGCTTAATAAACACTTTTGAGAACCTGCAACTGTTTCCAGTTTTGTCCGACCATGACACTCTCTTGATTGGTGACAGGATTAAAGATCCCTGTAGAAATGAGGTATGGCTACTGATATTGCAACTGAGAGAGATAGTGGAGGTTGCATATCTCAAAGTTTTAATCGGAGAATACATTTGCACCAGGCAAAAGCTCTTCCCTGATAATCCCTTACGACCTAAGCATCATTACATGTGTCATTACCCTGACCTTATACACCACTTTGGTCCACTAATTCGCCTCTGGACTTTGAGATTCGAAAGCAAGCACAGCTATTGTAAGAAGTGTGCCAGAAAACTGCACAATTTTAAAAATCTTTGTGGTTGTCGTACATGAGTACGTTTGCTAAGTTGAGGGACATTGGTGTCTATTGTGAATTAGCAGTAGCTCAAGATGATCATCTTTGTGTTAACCAAGAACATTTGCTTGACTACTGTCCTCTTCCAACTTATGTGGTGTTTGACTTGCTACTAATTGCTCTTCATCATGCTTTTCCAGAGGTTTATTGAGCAATGTGTTACAGATTAATTTGAACTAAAAAGAAACGATCGCTCAATTAAAAAAAAAAAAAAAAACATTTATATACTTTTTAACCACAATTGTTCGTCTTGTGTTGGTCTGCGACGCGTCACGCATTGCTTCATCACGTTGGAAAGGTCATGCGTCACGTCATCTAAGTAAGTTATTTGTCTGTGTACTCCGGTTCAGAAAGGTAGGGAAGGGTGAAAAACTCCATCTCATTTTTTCCTCCAACTCCAAAATCGTCCGACATCTTTGTTTTAATTTATTATTATTATTTTCTTCTTTTTTTTTTTTTGTGGCCTTTCCAACGTGCCTGGCGCGTCGCAGACCAGCACAAGACGAACAATTGTGGTTAAAAAGTATTTTAGAAAATGAGCGATCATTTCGCTAGATAAGCCCCTATTCCTCAGCTGGGATCGTGCAGAGCCCTTTGAAGCACTTCAGAGCCCTTTGAAACTGCACTGATTTGGACTTCAACAATTTGGTGACCATTGAAGTCCATCGTGTGGAGAAAAATCCTGAAATGTTTTCCTCAAAAAACATAATTTCACTGAAAAAAGGAAGACATGAACATCTTGGATGGCATTGGGTTGAGTAAATTATCAGGAAATTTTCATTTTGAGGTGAACTAATCCATTAACACCAGCGTCTGATCTGTTTCTGACACTTTATGAACCTGATTCTGTTATCAGAGATGACTGTGTCCAGCTAATGTCCATATTACAGAAATATCCAGTTCAAGATAACACAAATCATGCAGTTAGCTAATGTATTAGTTTAAATAAATAGTTAGTTCATAACATTAAGCAAGAATAACCATGTGCATTTGATCTGATATAACAGTATAAGGGTAGGAGATGCAGTATATGAATGCTAGGCTAAAGAGAAGCGTCTTTAATCCAGATTTAAACTGGGAGAGTGAGTCTGAGCCTCGAACATTATCAGGAAGACTATTCCAGAGTTTAGGAGTTAAATGTGAAAACGCTCTCCCTCCTTTAGTGGACTCAGATATTGTAGGTACTACCAGAAGCCCAGAGTTTTGTGACCTTAAAGTTAACAAAAGTAATAAAAAGAAAGAAACATCTAGGTACTGTATCTAAATGACAAGTGGTCCCATCTTACCTGCATTCAATCTACTAAAAGGGGATTTTAACATCGATGCCATAGAAGAATCATTCCCTCAGAAATTTGTACTTCTGCCTTCAAAGACAAGTACAGTTTTTTACAATCGCTGACAATTTTTTCAATACTTTTAACAAATTTCCTAAACTCTTAACGCACCAACACACCTACAACACACAATTGGCAAAACAGTTCATTTCATGCTCAAACTCACACACTGTAAACTAAGCTCCAACACTAATTTTCTAAATACAATAATACACTATGCCTACCAAAACACTGCAAACATGTCTCAAAATCAAATAACATAGCCGTCCAACAGGAAGATTTAGTCAATCATAGCACAATGTCATAAAAACACTAACATCAGATGGAATTACAGAAACTGCATTATTGTATACGTGTCAGGTATGCCCTTATACAACAGACAGTATATTGTATTGATCATAGATTGTGTTTTGCACTGCAGTTTCTTTTGAAGCCTCTGTACATTTTTGTTTTGTTGGGTTTACTGTAGGTCTTTTGCTGCAGAAATTCAATAAAAAAGACCCATCTCAGAGTGCTTTATAGAATGTACGGTTACAGTATACCATATGGTCATGCGATTGAAAGAACCTCAACACCTGAGTGTGTTTCCTAGATGGGAATCAGCTGTGATTTATATTATTGCATAATTCAATCAGCTGTTTCTCAGTAACAATAGGATAAAATACAGGGGATATATTTGTGTTTCAGTTCACAATATAAACAGCTGTTTATCTTGACTTTAGCCTGTAAGGTTAGGTTTAGAACATGGTGTTATCTGTTCTGACATACAGTGTTAAAGCATTGGTAAATTTGGCAGTACAAATCCATTGTTTTGGTCTTGTTTGAGCTTGTGTGTAAAAGAAGTTCAAGCATTTTAAATTTGTGTTAATTGTATGCATTTTGTGTTAAAGCAACACGAAATGTGTTAATAGTATAGCTTACATAGACGGATGTAGTGCTAACTAACCGTGTTAAGAGTTTTGGAAAATTGAAAAATCTGTCATAGCAATCGTAAAAAACTGCAAATAACAGTCCAATTGCATGTGTAATATAGGCTTGTCAGGCTTGGTACATCAGAGTCTGTAGAAATGGTTTCTTGAAAAGGAAGAACTGTCAGCTATTCACTTATGTTTGATGAATATCTGCTATAAGAAGTGGTGTCAAGCATGAACGTCAAGTGGAATTGTACACTAAGAATGAATGAGTCACAAATGAGCCACCAAATGAAGAGAAGAGGAATCTATAGCAGTACTTCTTTTAATAAACACAAAACACTGGAGAACACATTGTGCAATGCAAGACAAAGAACTGAATAAACTGAGTGCTATATATAAACAGGCAAACAAAGGGAGCTAAATGAAACACAGGTGAACTTAATTAGTGACTAACAGACTATCATGGTTAACTTGTAGCTCAACATGAGCTCCTATAAGAGCAGCCAAAAGGAACATTCTCTCAACCCCAGGTCAGGACTGCACACGGATTAAGCGTTGTAGTAGTTTTGTGACTGCAATATTCAGGCTCCACACGGATTGAGGACAACTTTTCAGCTGTACGGTAGTGCACCTTTGCTGTTTTAGGCTTGTTTTTTTTTCTCCATTCCATTTTCTCCAACAACTGACTTGATTTAGTACAACTAAAAAAAGTTTAGTTTAAGCAAAAGTATAGATATTGTCTTTTATTTTACCTGTCCTTGTGAAAAATATCAGAATCAAAAAATCTTAACTTTATATTTAATATTGAATAACATGTAGGCTACAACAGATCAAATTAAGTGTACTTTAAAGCACAACAAAAAGATTTTTAAAACCTAATGTACTTTAAAGTAAAACTCTTAGTTTGGCATTAATGTTTTTTAAAGTGTACATGTACTTAATGTCACTCCTGCCAGCAGAAGCCCTATCATGGCCACCAGAGGGCACTTCTCCCTAGACCTTTTCCATTTCCATAAACCTTTGCCTGGACTCATTTTAGTGTGATTACATCCACCTGTATGTCATTGGTTTGTATCATAGGCACTTTGCCTGGCAGGTGTGACGCTTATGAAAGTGTACGTGTGTACACTTAAGTGGCTTTTTATAATTCATCAGTGTTATTATCTGCAAGTGGACCTACAGGTTTTTTTATTATTTATTATTATTATTATTATTATTATTATTATTATTATTATTATTGTACTTTCAAGATACTACAGGTACACATCCAATACCAATAAGCGCATTTATTTTATTATTTTCACAAGGGTACATGGCAATTCAAAAATTATAGAGTTTTCTAGACAGCAACATGGTGTTGGCCCACATCTGGTACACATGGATTACACACGGCCCAGATGTGGGCCGGATCTGGTTGCTGTCTGGGTTCTTGTATGGTTTATTGGTTTTCCGTTGCAAACTAATCTGGTTGTGCTATTTTACCTAATGCAACTTCCATTCTCTAAGTTCCCTGCAACAAAGCTTTGACCTTTTATCAAAAATATTACATTCTTAAACCAAATGGCATGATTTCACTGAATCCACTCTTCGTTGTAGGCTTTAAAGATCAACATGGAGAAAATCATCCTAATATTCCCTCTGATATTGCTGGTGCTGCATATACAAGGAGGAGAGTTCCACAACGAGGAGTGTTTGCCTGCCGAAGCTCCACAGCCGGAAGTCGTGGAGTTTGACAACACAATCTATGCCACTTGTGAAGTAACTCCCAGCTCCAATTTGCCACGTAACCAGCCAAAGATCTTTGGGCAAATCCTCTTCAAGCAGGTCTTCCCCAATGGAGATTTAGAAGTGAAAATCAACCTCCGTGGTTTGCCTGCCATCGACCGTCAAGAGCGTGCCATGCACATCCATCAGTATGGAGACCTCAGTCAAGGCTGCATCACTGTTGGTCCTCATTATAATCCAAACGGCGTTGACCACCCTCATCATCCTGGAGACCTGGGCAACTTTGCTTCCGAGAAAGGAGTTATAAGGCAGTTCCTGACGCTTCCAGACGCCAAGCTCTTTGGGCCTTATTCCATTCTGGGACGTGCGGTGGCGGTTCATGAGAAGGAGGATGATCTGGGAACGGGTTCAGATGAGGAGAGTAAACTCAGTGGGAATGCTGGACCGATAATTGCTCTCGGTGTGATTGGTATTACTACTCCAAGTCTGTGGCAGAAGACTGAAGTGCCCCCCAAGAAAATATGTGGAGGAAGGCACTGAGAGTCAAAGATGAGGGAGTCGGATATGGTGGAAGGGCAGATTCAAATAGGATAATCATGATTTTCCTTGTGTATTCTTTGTATGTGTCCTACATTAAAGTATATTTCATAACCTGAACATTCCCATGTTTTTTTTCTTGGTCTTTTCAGAGGCTTTTTGGCCATAGCTTCCAATAGTAAATGCACTCTTAAAAATAAATGTAGGGTGAATGCAGGCAAAGTGTGCCGTTTAGTTTGATTTACTGTGCTCAATGGGTTAACACTTTAAGAGCATGACAATGGTCTTTAATTAAAGATCCATTATTTCTTTAAATGATACAATGGTTTTGGTTGATGCAATATGACACTGGAGGATGTGGCTACATCTCAAGGGAGGACACCCTTATTGTTGAAGGTAGACATAACCTCTGGCATACGATTTTATTTTCTAAATTATAAGGTTTCTCGCTAAATGTCAATTTACAATGTTAGTGGTTTTGGGTGGTTTGGGTTAGGTTTTAGTGGTTTTGGAGGGGTCTGGTCCTGGTTTTTAATGGTTTGGGTTAGGTTTTAGTGGTTTTGGAGGGGTCTGGTCCTGGCTTTGAGTGGTTTGGGTGGTTTGAAGATATTGATATCTGGCCGAATTAGAATTATAGAATATAGAGTTAGAGTGTCAATATCTCATGACCAACACATAACAGAGACATCAGAGTAGACTCCTTGGAAACCTCCTGGGTTCTCACCTTTCCAGCGAGTCTACTCTGATGTCTCTGTTATGTGTGGGTCATGAGATATTGACACTCTAATTCTTAACCGGAAGTGGCCGCATCTCCTAATTAGAAGTTCTCATTGAATCATGGGAGGTGTTATAAGTTCTGAGAAGCTTTGGCATGGCATGATAAATATCTAAACGTTGTTGCGATCAACGAGTGACAACGTAGAAGCAGCAAAGTCAAAATGAATTAAATGTTTTAGTTGTGGTAGGATCGGAAGTAAAATCCCATTGATTTCTGTTGGAGGACTCATTGCTCGTTGATATTACTGCGCTACCGGAAACGGAAAAGACGCTTCAGACTCAAATATCGAGCAGAAGCTTATACGTGGTTGTGAGGTATCTGAAAAAATAGTTCCACTATAGCAAATAACACGGATTGAATCATACATTTCGCCGATATATTTGTTTTTAATCATCAACGAACACCACTAACCACTCGGTGAGTTGCACAGTTTTGAAAACAAACGTTAAGGGTTGTTTTAAGGACATGTTTGTGCATGCCCGTAGCCAGCCACTCTGAAGCGGTCAAAGGCGATTCTGAACGAGTCAAAGAGTTGAGACAGGACCCATCGTCACACACACACACACAATCCACAGTTTTCTCAAGCCCTAACCCGGCCCCAGCCCGAGACCAACATCAATATCACTGTAAGCTCTTTCTGCTACACGCGCACACAAACACGTCACAGGTCGGGGTGGACTTCCCCTCCCCTTCACAACGTACCACGTCGAGGAGTTACCCAGAGACACGACAGACCAGACAAGATAATATTCAAAAAGCATATATTTTATTTAGTTAAAACAAGTCCAATCTCCACTTAAACCCAGCAGATTGCGTGGGTAGTTCACCCAACAGCTCCTCTCGACCGGGGGTAAACAATGGGGCAAGTAATGGCAAGGTTTCGCACCGTGGTTCCTCTCCAGCCGGACGTAAGTAATAAGGCGGATACTGATACCAATTCACCTAGTAACTCCTCTTCGGCCACAGGTAGGTAATAGCAGGTTTCAATCGTCAACGGCTGCGCCTTCTCTCCACAGGACAGCAGCAACAGCATTCAATAGCAGAGGGCAATTTCTCTATGTTCACAGAACAATCGTGGTGAATCGAAGACTTAACATTCAGCAACTGAATCTTCTTACCGCAGAGCAGCGATAGCAGTATTCGATGGCAGAGGGCAGTTTCTCTATGTTCGCAGAACCACAGAAGTGTATACAGGTTTCAATCGTCAACAGCTGAGCCTTCTCTCCACAGGACAGCAGCAACAGCATTCAATAGCAAAGGACAGTTTCTCTACGTTCACAGAACATTCATGGTGAATAGAAGACTTAACATTCAGCAACTGAATCTTCTTACCACAGAGCAGCGATGGCAGTATTCGATGGCAGAGGGCAGTTTCTCTATGTTCACAGAGCCACAGAAGTGAATACAGGTTTCAATCGTCAACGGCTGCGCCTTCTCTCCACAGGACAGCAGCAACAGCATTCAATAGCAGAGGGCAATTTCTCTATGTTCACAGAACAATCGTGGTGAATAAAAGACTTGACATTCAGCAACTGAATCTTCTTACCACAGAGCAGCGATGGCAGTATTCGATGGCAGAGGGCAGTCTCTTTATGTTCACAGAACCAAAAAAAGTGAATACAGGTTTCAATCGGCAACAGCTGAGCCTTCTCTCCACAGGACAGCAGCAACCGCATTCAATAGATCTCTCATAAATCCTCTTCCACTCAGACGGGTTCGAGCTGCATTCCTGCACAGCATATGCTCAACACACAGCAGTTAGTTAATTTCAGTTTGACTTTCAGAACACACGAGTAGACGACTGGAGACCAGGCAGACATAAAACTTCAGTTTCCACACCAGTGCACAATTCAGTCACTTCAAATGATCACACGTGTTCACTTCACATTAGGCACTGCAACTCACATCAACTCACAGTGAATAGGGTCTCTTATCGTGATCCCAGCCGACACTCTCCGCTCCACTGGCAAACTGTACATCCAAGCTGTGTAGACGGTTGACTATGGAAACACAACTGTCATTGAAAAGTTTCAGAATAGAACTCACCGAAAGCCGGGGCAGTTTCACCACATACTAGCAGGTGGCGAACATTACAGGCATAACTTCCTAATAGGACTGGCAGATAACACTTGTTTGTTCGTTGAATTCACACAGTTCAATCATACCACTGCGTCCCAGCTCTTCCTTCTTTACTCACAGTCTTCTCCGTTCTTTAACGATCTGCCCTCTCGTGTACTGCCCGATGTAATCAGTAGATCGACAACAACAGATTTTACTCCAGTCTGCGTCCGCCCCAAAAGACTTCTTACCCCAAAACTCCAGCACAAAACTTAGACTTCGCTGCCAAACTTCACAAAAGAATTACACCTTCCTGCCCATCAACCGGATCCTTTTATAATCCCCCTCGTGGCTCAATCTCTGCTCATCGCCCAGCTGTCGCTTGTTTTCCTAATCAGCGAGCTCCGTCAGGCTGTTTACACCATAGATATCATATATAAAGGCTAGATGTCTCGTGCGCGCTGCTGGCCAATGGAGATCGATGTCCGCACACGGCGGCCATCTTGCGACAGTGGACTCGCTCACTCGTTTAATGGTGCATATACGTTTAAATAACCATAACTTGCTCAATTTTCTACCGATTTTCAAACGGTTTGGTTTGTTATGAACGTCAGAGATGTAGTTATGACACTACATACATAAACTGCATACATATGAAAAATTATAACATACATGTTTAAGCATTCGGAATTATAGCCACGTTAATAACGTTTGTAAGAAACCAAACCGTTTGTAAATCCGTCAATATTTCAGCGAGATAAGAGGATTTGTGTGCGTGCTGATCATTCACCTAATGCACAGAGCACTGACACAAGATGGCCGAACGGCGATGCCGGAAGTGAATGTGCCATAAGACATCTAGCGTTTATATATGATATCTATGGTTTACACAGGAAGACCCGGAACTGTTCCGGTGTTACATCGAACTTGGAAACCCCCTGGAAACAAGTATAGAGCGGGGCAGTTCCCCTTAATCGTCACCCCGTGACACACACACACACACACACGCACACACACACGCTACTAAGAGGTTCAATTTTATTCTCTTTATAACTCTTTAAATAAAAATAAAAATAAAAAATGTTAAATAAAAATAAAACCTAATATATATTGTTACGGCCAGAGTTATGTTTATTTGTGTTTATCTTTCATTGATCCGGTTCTCTCTTTCCTAATAGGCTCCGCCCCTGCGCACCTGCAGCTGGTTTAGTATCTAGTCTGGATAGCCTATATAACATCAGAGTACGTTACGGAATACGTTTGTTTCCCACAGCGGCGTGATCGTTGTGATCACTGTTTTAAGCTCTGTGAAGAGCTTGACGTTCACAGAGGGAGAAGGGCTTAAGAGGATTGACGAGTCCTGTGTGCGTCATGAGGTTTCCGCCAGCCGCTGTTCAGCTGTGTTTTAATGTTGTTTGTCCCTATGTTGCGTTGGTCTATGTCTGTCTATCTCTGTCCTTTATCATTTGCCTGCTGATACGTGAGTTTTGATCCCATAATAAACTATTTATGATTGTTATCTTGTTATCGCGTCTTTATGTTGCTTACCCCTTGTAACGAGCACTTTAATAACGGGGTTCGTGACAATAAATATATATATATATATATATATATATATATATATATATATATATATATATATATATATATATATAAATAATAAAAAACTCATCACAGCGTGTTCAAATAACAAGGTCACATGAGACACAGCCTCTTCTAACCGTACACACACTGGGAACTATATTCTCAGAAGGCGAAGCACTGCTACTTCTGCGGAGTGATTGAATCGGATATTCAGTGTAGGACTGAAAATAATCCAAGATATCTGAAACGAACAAAGACATTTGCTTTACTGTTTTCCACCCCTCTTTCTCCCACAAGGACCATTTGTAGTTCCTAAAGGCACAGAGGGGCTGATAGTGATCAAGGCCTGTAGGCCCAGATGTGTGTACTTCGGGGTCGATGAACTGTCACACCTTTAGTGCGGTGGGGGAGATGTGATTATCTGATTGGCCAGTTTGAACGTCTCTCATTTGGGTTAAAGTCACATGGTCAGGAAAGGATAAAATAAGATTGCAACTGTTGCTCTGTCTCTTCTTCTCTGGGTCCCTTTCTTGGGTCTCTCTCTCTGTCTCTCTCTCTCTCTCTCTCTCTCTCTCTCTACCTCCTCTTTCCTCTTACTCTCTCTCTACCCTCTCTCTCTCTCTCTCTCTCTCTCTCTCTCTACACACTCTCCCTCTCTCTCTCTCTCTCTTTACCTCCTCTTACTCTCTCTCTCTCTCTCTCTCTCTCTCTCTCTCTCTCTCTCTCTCTCTTACTCTCTCTACCTCCTCTTTCCTCTTACTCTCTCTCTACCCTCTCTCTCTCTCTCTCTACACACTCTCCCTCTCTCTCTCTCTCTCTCTCTTTACCTCCTCTCTCTCTCTCTCTCTCTCTCTCTCTCTTACTCTCTCTACCTCCTCTTTCCTCTTACTCTCTCTCTCTCTCTACACTCTCTCTCTCTCTCTCTCTCTCTCTCTCTCTCTCTCTCTCTCTTTACATAAAAATAATGTATATGATTGTTTATTGTACAGAAATGCCCCACACAGCACTTGTGTCCTCTCAGACAGGACCAGAGCTGGGAAATTCGCAACTCTGGAAAAGACGTACGGATCAGATGCTGGACTGTCCTCCTGAAATGACCTCAATCAGTGGACTTTCCATCACAGACTCCAGATAAAGCTGGACAGGGATGGTCTTCGTCGGTCAGTGAAACAGTGTGTGTGCTTCAGACCACGGTGAAACAAGCTCTCGGACGACACCTTCCCAAAGCATTAGGAGTTTTCCCGTCCGGCTCCACAGACCACATAACAGGCTACGCTTATAAAAAGCCCTGCCTTTTCATATATCCTCCTCAAAGTTTCGTTACTTGGGGGTAAATATTTCTCACTCATTTGATCTACTGTATCAATATAATTTCTCCAAATTACTTACTCAAGTTAAATTAGATTTGCAACATTGGGATAAGCTACCTCTTACTCTATTTGGTAGAATTCAGTCAATCAAAATGAATATTTTACCTTTAGTTTTTGTTCCTTTTTCAGACCCTTCCAGTGTTTTTACCAAAGTCCTTCTTCAAACTGTTGGATGGGGCTATTTCTACTTATATATGGCAGGGCAGACCTCCAAGGCTAAGCAAGACATATCTTCAGAGACATAAAAAAGATGAGGGTCTTGCTCTGCCTAATTTTTTTATTTATTACTGGGCAGCAAATATCAGCAAAATTACCAGTTGGTATAATTCTCCCCATATAGACTGGTGTGTATTAGAAGCGCAGTCTTGCTCTTCATCCTCGCTCTCTGCTTTGGTGTGTGCTCCTTTGTTCAATCGCCCCTCAATATACTCTACAAGTCCAGTTGTCTGTTCTTCCCTTAGGATTTGGAGTCAATTCAGACAACATTTTAAACTTGCTGCTGCCTCTCTTTATGGCCCTATTTGCAATAATCATTTATTTGTGCCCTCAAACTTAGATTCAGCTTATGTTTTATGGAAAAATAGAGGCCTCTCATATTTCTCTGATTTATTTATAGATGGAGTTTTCACAACTTTTTCTGATCTTGCAAAGAAATTCAATATACCACAGTCTAATTTAATTCGTTTTTTTCAAGTACGCAATTTTGTTCATTCTCACTGTCCTTCCTTTCCAGACTTGTCTGAACCTTCTTTATATGAGAAGTGCTTAATACAGAAACATGGCTCTATATCCATTTTATACAATTTAATTCTTCCTTATGCTTTGCCTTCTTCTGCTCGTTTTACACGTCAATGGGAGACAGAACTCGGACTTAGTTTGGATCAGGACTGGTGGGATGTGGCTGCTGGCAGGGTTAATTCTTCGTCATCCTGTGCCAAACTGAGTCTGATTCAATTTAAGGTTTTCCACAGAACTCATTTTACAAACGTTAAACTAAGCAAGCTATTTCCAGGCGTGGATGTCGCATGCAATAGGTGTTCTCTGGCTCCTGCAGATCATACCCACATGTTTTTTACTTGTCCAAAGCTGGAAGATTTTTGGCACTCCTTTTTTGATACTTTCTCTAACGTCCTTAATATTTCCATTGAACCATGCCCTCTGATTGCCATCTTTGGTGTCCCTGTGTCCCTTTATATATATATATTTTTATTTTATTTTTATTATTATTTTTTGTGTGTAATTTGGAAATATACTTCTGTTTTATTTTCCTCCTCGGAGTGGGTGGGACAAGGTTTACTGAGGGTTATGGATTGTTCATGTTTGTGTCCACCCTTAGTAGTTGGAAAAAAGGGAAAAAAGGAATGTATACATTTATTAATATTGCTATACCTTTTTGTATATTCCATTAATAATAAAAAAAAATAAAAAGATTATATGGTGTTATATTGTTGTTCTTGGTCACAAGTTTATTGCATACAGTGACCACAGTGCCATAAAAAAAAAATAAAAAAAAGGAAGGATGTTACAATATGTTATATATTGTCAGAAGGATGTGACAGAACATGTATGGTTGAACTGTGTTGGCATGCGGTTGTGAGATTCTTTATTTGTAGAAAATAGAGTGATTGACAGAGTGAACCAAGCATATAACAAGAAGGAAAGTGTAAAGTTAAGGAACATGAAGCTGGAGTTTGTGAGGGTGAAACACAGATGGGGAGAAACAGGTGTGTGTGTGTGTGTTTGTGTGCGTGTGTGTGTGTGTGTGTGTGTGTGTGTGTGTGTGTGTGTGTGTGTGTGTGTGATGGATTGTTTCAGGAAATGTTCAAGAACTGCAGAAGACTGAAGGAAACAGTGGAAATGTATCGTGGATCATGAGAAGGAATGACAGCAGAGACTCTCTTGTTGATTGTAAGTTGTTTTGTTGTTGTAAAACTCGTTTGTTTGTTTGTTTGTTTGCAGTTACCGATTGGAAAGTGTTGTTAACTGAATCATTCAGGCAAACGACCTAGAAATCTGAATTAAACTGAATCACACAGCAAAAATGTCTAAACGGTCATTCAAATTTGACATATGGTCAGTTTTCTTGTCCTTAATGAACAGTAGGGGGCGCAAACGCACACTTTTGACTTTCTCAGTTTGTATAAACCTAACCTTACTTAAGGTTCAGTGTATTTAAACCTAGAAACACCCCTGAATGGAAGTGTAATGTGACAACATGCCCCATTGGTGGGGGTTCATTGCAATATGGACATATGACAGATTAAATCAAAACAATACACAAGACAAACTAAAATACTACTATTAACTTTTCATATAAAATAATGGCATTTTTTATAATTAAAAATAAACAAATTTGAGTTTGTCAACAAACACACTACAAAACACAGCTATACAGCGTAGTTCAAAATATAACAATAATTAATCATTTCTGAACATTGATTCTCAATCTTTATTGACCTTTTTCTCATGTGCTCAGGCCTATTATGTTTTCTCATGCAAAATATATGAAAATATAATATGAAATATAAATATTATAATTTATTATCAGTGTTTGTATTATTATTAAATTGATAAATCTAAATTATACTGTATAACAGTCATATATTATCAAGTTAAACCGAATTTCTTTTGAGGGGTTGTGTTGAAGACCTTTTGAGTTTCCGTGTGTTAATGATATAATGGTGTGTGTGTGTGTGTGTGTGTGTGTGTGTGTGTGTGTGTGTGTGTGTGTGTGTGTGTGTTCACAAGTGGAAAAAAATACATATCTGACATTTAATTGTGTGACATATAATATTTTATAGCATATAGTATCATAATATTTTATAGCAATATAATGCGAGCAGACACTGATGTAATTCTCAGACGGACGTCTCTCTGTAGAAGAAACAGCTGATATACAAGCTGAAGCAAGAGGATCATTTCAGCATGAGCTTCTGCATGAAGATTTTCAGACAGAAATCCAGCGGATAAACAGACTATCGACTCATGGAAGAGGCTTGTGAGACGCTAGATTGAGTCTGGCCTGTGTGAAAACACATGAGGGCTTCAGTCTCTAACTTTACTGTAGCTGTGATCATATAGATGAGATTCTGTGCTCTGACCAGATGATGATTCACAATAAACCTCTTTCATATTCACAGGACATTCAACAAATATCTGCTCGTTCACACACACACATATAATTCCTCCAAACCCCAGAGAGATGAAATCTTCCCGTCTGCTCCTGATATGAGGAGCTCATGATCTGGATCATTCATGTTGATTTGTGAAGGTCTTGTTCTTGTTCACAGAGGCGTAAAGTTCTTCCTGCGGTTGATCTCCTCTTCCTCTGACGGCAGCATAAGTCACTGTATCATCATGATCCTGAAAGAACAGATTCTGTCCATCAGTGTTTGAACCCCAGCGATTATTATTATTATTATCAGAGCATGAGCTTCATTTATCTGAGAGTCAAACTCATGTGCTGGTATCTACTCACATTGAGTGATTTTACAGGCTTTGTATTGAAAGAAGTGACCTCAGAATAAGTCACTTCATCTGTCTGCTCCTAAACATCAATGCAAACGTGCAGAGAGTCAAGTTTAACACACACATCAGACATATCTCTCACTATGATATGTAGAATAACACAAAAGCCTTTAGTAAATCACATTATTGAACGTAATGTTTGGTGATTTAGTGGACTCACATTGGCTCTTGCCGCGGGAGGAATGGACATGTTGATCGTCTCATACGTCCCTGTATGTTCATCCTCATCTTTGACCTTCAGAACAAACAGTTAAACTGCATGAGTGACACTTTATTGAGCTTTAAAGACCGTAATCAAATCTAAATCACTGCATTACTGAACTCACCACAGAGTCGCCAGTCCCTCTTTTATTATCTGAAAACAAGTGCCTCATGAAATATGAGTATTTATGATCAAACACACATGTGCAAAACACAGAATCTTAGCAATAAGATTTTGTTCAATCATTAAAGTGAGAGATAAAAACGTCTCGGTTATGTAACCTCAGCTCCCTGAGATAACGGGAACGAGTATTGCATCTCTGCTAGATGCTAAGGGGGAATCTCCTTTTCTCAGTGCAGCGATCTGAGCGCATCTATTGGCTGGCCAGTGGGAACTGCATGAACCTATGGCGAAGCAGCGTGTCTGTGCGAGCCAATCGGGGCAGGGGCGGGGCAAAGGAATCATATTTAATTAGACAAACGCCAGTCGTGTAGTGACATAGCACGGCTGTCTACGCAATACTCGTTCCCGTTATCTCAGGGAACTGAGGTTACGTAAGTAACCGAGTCGTTCCCTTTCAGAATGTTTACTCGTATTGCGTCTTTGCTAGACTCTATGGGGAACCAATTCAATCACACCGTGCTATATGAGCAGAACGACATGTTCTGTGGCCCTAGCCTGGGATGCTTGGGTAAGGGTCCCCGGGCAGGCGGTAGGGCTAGGGAAGGGCAAGTTAAGCAAGTTACACTGGGCCATTCATGGACCTGCGCATCCGTGTCCTTTGTCCTTTGTTAAGAATATTGGGCAGTGAGAGTTGCCTTCAGAGGCGAAGAGTTCGACCTCTGCCCTGCCAAAGATACTCCAGATTAATGCTATGGGGATGGAGGGACCATTCCCCTGGGAACACGTTGTCCAGGGACAGCATGTCTTCTCCCTGGTTCAGTCTCTCAGAGAGCGCAGGTTGAAGAAGGTGCCGGGCTAGTCTGTACTGAGGCCACGACCTGAGTTCACTTTGGTGGTTTATTTAGGACACTACCGCCATGTTGTCCGACCGGACTAAGACATGGTGTTGTATTTGGTCTGGTAGGAATGTTTTGAGGGGGGTTAGGGCTAGGGACGGACAAGTTATGCCTCTGGGGTGAACTCCAGCTAGACAGGGAGGATCTGTGCCTGCGGCGAAGTGATCTTCAATTTGTAAAACCTGGCGAAGGTGAAGGCGACGACCAGCCGGCTGCGGCACAGATGTGGCCAATAGACACACCACTGGACCACGGCCATGAAGACGCCTCTGGTGGAGTGTGCTCTGACTCCTATGGGGCATTGAAGGCCCACCGAAGCATAAGCCAACGTGATAGTGTCCACTATCCAGGGGATACTCTCTGATTCATGACCGGAAACCCACCAAAGCATACAAAGAGCTGCTCTGACTCGCTGAAATGGACAGAGCGCTGTATATATACTCCTAAAGCCCGAACAGGGCAGAGTAAGAGAATCGGGAAAAGCGGACGGCGTAATAACTTTGGCACATAGCCATGCCTTGGCTTGAGGACGACCTTGGAGTCGATAGGCCCAAACTAGAGGCAGGAAGCGCTGAAGGAGAGCGCTTTGTACAGTGTATATCTGTCCAACAATTTATTGATCATTTGGTTATTCAGTTTTAAATTCCAGTTATTCTGCGTTTGATGCCAATTCATAGTCCTTGTGATGTGTGTGATCTAACAGTCACACGGTAGCGAGTCATTTAAAAACAGCAAACTCCAGACAATTAAATTAATTTTATGCAAATCCATAGCCCCTTTTCTACAGATCAAGCATTATAACGTTTTACCGGGCATCCTGCCGTAACCGGGCGAGGCGCCCGCGCTGTTTGAATGGAGAATGATTGACAGCTGCAGGGGAGGGAAGACGAGCTTTCGAACTTTAATTTCGATGTAAATAAATGATGTAAATATACTTCTCCCAAACATTAAGCTATGGAATGGCTTCAGATGACTTTGAATATATTGCAGGAAAACTTAATTAGTGTATGTCTGTTTCTTTCGGTCCATGACTCCCCCTTGTGCCGTAAGCCTATAAAAGCGCGCAATAATCACGGTTGCCTGAAACAATCGCGGTTAGATCAAATAATCGCGATCAGACGGTTATTTAATTATCGCGACATGCCTACTGATCCCTATGCCGGATATGAGCTGCTTTAATAGGCAGATGCCCCGCCCCCTTCTGCAGGCTCTGAGCCGCGATTGGCTGCCGCAGACACGCCGCTTCGCCATAGATTCATGCAGTTCCCACTGACAAACCTCAGATCGCTGCACTGTTATCGGTGTGCAGTGGCACTACGGTTTTGAGTTAAAGGCTTAAAAAATTCTGAGAAAAGGCGTTTCCCTCGTAACTCACCAGCTCTTTTTCTGCAGATCAGCCAGAGAAGAGCAAGAAGGAGAACAGCGACTGCAGCGCCAGACATCACTGTGACTGAAGAAGAGATCGAGCAGAGTCAGAGACGGACAGGGCAGATTGGGACAATTATAGACAGATAAAACAGTATATACACTGAGGTAAAATATCTATATGGTAACATTCATATTTTCTATAGAATTATGTTAGACGAAGCTGTGAATAACATCATCAGTGGCGTAAAAGCATCATGTACCTCGTGTAGAAGGACTCACTGCCGTCGTTGAATCAGCTGGAGCTGTAAAGGACGAATGTTTGTTCAGATGATTCATACTGTACAAAAGCATCATTATATTTTAACTAGTTAAAACACAGGATGACTTTTAACACTGATTCATGAGACTCATTCGTTTTCTCACCTGAATACTTGACAGTGTATCTGACTGAGGTCTCGAGTTGATTTCTGCGAGTAAGCTGACATCTCCACTCTCTGTTGTCATCTTCATTCAGGAGTGTTGTAGTCAGAGTGAGGATGATACAGCGATATTGATCTGATGATGATAATATCTGATATCTGGAGTCTGTCTTCAGATCAACACCAGCCTGATTCACCCACAACAGCTCAACTCCCCTAAAACGGACCCAATCATCACAGGAGGATCCATCATATGAGTACAACTGACAGGAGAGAGTCACAGAGCGGCCTGGACTGATCTCAGTCTGTGAGGATGAAGACGATGATGATGATGATGATGATGATGATGATGATGATGATGATGATGATGATGATGAAGACACTGAAACTGAACACAAGACACAAATCACAGACTCTTCAATCATCATCTGAGTTTAAATGGAGAATTTTAAATTGACCACATAATCATAAACTTACCATGAAGAACATGCAGATAAACATAAGTATCAGGTCCTTGTTGTTCTCCATTCACATATTGTCTGCATCTGTATAATCCATAATCTTCTACTGTGACGTTCTTGATGTTCAGAGAGCAGTCAGACTCCAGACTCAGTCTCTCATGTCTCTCTGTGTCTTTATTCTTTATCCCTCCAGTAATCAGTTCAACTGCTGAATGTCTGAATCTGTTAGAGTAGGTCCATGTTGATTTGCAGTCAGAAAGAGCTTTATTACAGGACAGAGAGACATTTTCACCAGAACTGATGAACACATGATCATCCACTCCACTGGTTCCTGAAACACAATTAAAAAGCAGAAGATTCAAATACAGTCTTTTATTTCTCATTTAATGCAAACAACACACTCTCCAGAATAAACTATTAGTCTTTATCAGAGAGCTGTTCAAATCACTGACACACTCTTAATATGAAGATAATTCTTCATCATCAGATGTTTGAGTGACACTATGTCCAGTATCAGGAATAATACAGTATGATCTGTGTGTATCAATACACAACTCTGAGATCACAACGTGAATGTGTGCAAGAATAAACTGAGCATGTTCAAATGAACTCTTTCCAGACTAATTCCACTAAATGTCTATAGAGAAAATACAGATTTCTTTACCTGTGAGAAGTGAAGAGAGAATGATCAGTCCCAGCAGACACAGATCACACTTATCAGCCATTTTCTGTTTCTGTCAGTCTTCCTCTGCATTATATATAGTTACAGCTCCTCCTTTAAACATCATCATCTCCTCCTGTGGTTATTAACTTCCTGTTTATCTGATCAACCGAGTGTTTAAATCCGTTGCTATATAGTGACATATATAGACTGTGTATTTTAACACTGGGGATTTTTCTCTGTGGTCTTTAATGTTCTTGACTCTGAGTAACACTCAACTTTCCTCTACAAAACCCCCATGTAATGTATTGAGTGAGTGTCTAAATCAGTCTAAACGCTTCCCTCCTAAGCGTCAGGGACCCTGGTCCTAAGATAACACTGGACCCTGCACCTCAGAAGCAACCCTGATCATCCAGGAAGGAAGAGGGGAGGGTTAAAGATTGGGCTTAAAAAAAGGCTGTCGCATTTTTCGCCTTTTTTCGCCATTGGCTTGCTTATTTGGGGGAATTTTATTTAACCCTCTGGGGACCACAAACGCGCCCGCGCGTTTTGCTCGTTTTTTTTTTTTTTGCAATGAAAATAAACACTAAATGCTCTGTTAATTTTGATCTTTCATTTTCGTGTAATACATCAATCGATCCTGTTCAGTTTCTATTTTTTTTCTGTATACTCACAATAAAAATAAAGTGTTTTGCTTTTTGACAAATAAAGAAAAATTAACGATGCGATTTCTGCCTTCTCTCTGTCAGTGAACTCCCATTTGAAACGCGTTCGAAAATGATCTATAACTCCGCGAAAATTCAGTCAAACAGGCAAACAGACCCACGGGCATAAAGCTTGAGATCGCATCTGTTAAATGAAGTCATTTTTATAAAAAACAAATATTCTCAGCTTCTGTAATCTGTATAAAAAGAGAGCGACTCCAGTCGAGCTCATTACGAGCTCATTCACAGTAATGTGACCACTCCCCGGAGAGCGCGTGCTATTCAAACGCAAATTCTGAGAACTATTGAAGATCTGTGAAACGCCCATCAGCTGTAAACACAGCGTGTCGCGATCGAGTGAGGCATAATATAGCCTACCTTATGGAGAAAAGATTCCTCAGAACAGTGCTGATATGAGGAGCAATATCTCCTGATATGAGGAGCAGATCCCGCTGAGGAGTGAGGTAGGCTGTTTTCTTTTCTCACGTGTGGAATAACGTTATGGAATAACGTTAGTGTAGGCCTATGCAAACCGCAAAAAGATGAATCGCATTTCTATAATATGACTCGCCTTTCTGTGAGATGAATGAAGGGTACATATTTGTAAAGACTGTTTAGCCTAAATATAAATCGCGCGTCTGTGTGTGAAAGAATAAACTGCTTTGCTATAGCCTACTGAGATGAGTAAAAATCCACTGGAATATTGAAATAAAATGTATTTGTATAAGCAACGTATTAAACTGCAAATTAGCATTTATATACCCTAATATTTCATAAAAACAACGTTACAGTCAGTCACTTGCTGACTAGATTTGGGTACAGTTTTTAGGCTACTGTAGAATATACTGCCACATCAAATAAGCTTTTGTTTAGCAATTTCTGCTCATATCTAACGTTATATTTCTATCTATATATATATATATTTGTCAAAAATAAAGTCATAGACTAAGATGTTAGATGTTCCAATGTTGGCTATATTCAAACTAATGAATACATATGATAAAATGTAGGCCTATAATCTTTTTTCTTTTTTACAAAGAAAGAGTACACTTGAAATATTGTTGAAATTGTAATTATTGTTGTAATTGTAACATTTTTAATAAAATAGCAAAACATATTTACAAGAGAGATGTAAGCGAAATCTTAAATGGTCAATATAAGTCTTCTAAATACATATTTTGTCCTTGTATTGTGGCTCAGTCAGTGTCACACCTGAATGAATGGCTAATTATGCAGAGTCATTATGCAGAGTGGGTGGGACACTGTAATCTAAGGTGTAAACTACTCCTCCCCCTCGCATATTGGCTTTCCAAGCAAAACCTGTTTTACACCATTTAAATCAATGTATTTTTTTTTTTGTGAACGATAAAGCAAAACTATTTTCACATAATTTTGAAGCTAGAACTCAAAGGGACAACATCCATTAGTCAAAAGTCTTGTGGACACATATTTAATATGTTTTTTGTGGTCTTAATTCAGCAACTTTCATTTTATTTTTTTCCAATAACCACGCATAAACATTATTCTCTTAAAAATACAAACATCTACATACACGTTGCTCGCATATTATGGTAACCCTGTTTGTGCTATATAGAGTGAATTTACACCTTTGCCATTAACATGTTTATAAATAACTGAAAAAAGCACAAATGTCAAGGCATGTCAGAACATCTCAAAGGCCCCAAAAACACCTTGGTCCCCTGAGGGTTAATATTCAACAATAATATTGATCTGCCTGCATTGACACCATTATATGAGAACTGAACTGAGCTGGACGATGACATCACAGTTTTCTCCAGAGCGGCTATGTATATAAATTAACTAAATTAATAACTTTTTTTACAACAAAAATGAACCCTCACTGAACTTACTTAAGCTGGACTGACGCTATTTCCTTCTGGAAACAAACTTTGTTGCATTATTTTCCTGTTATCACTGTAAAGCTGCTTTGAAATAATATGTATTGTAAAAAGCGCTATAGAAATAAAGGTTAAGTCTCGCCACGGCCGGACCATCCTCCAAAAAGTCTCAAGTGTTCCTCCAAACACCCTGTTCAGTTTCGGCTGTTGGAGTAGATGTTGCAGTTGTAAGCTGTGTTCATGTTCACGCACCCATGCAATTGACCGCTGTTAGCACTTTTCCTCTTCCAAATCCCACGGGCATCAGCTCCCTGCCCAAATGCAGCGAACTGTCTCCAGAAATAATTCAGCCCTGAGGCGTGGAAAGCCATCCCAGGCGTGTCAGAATGGGTACTGGACACAGTGACACGAGGCTACTCGCTCCAATTCGCTCGCAGACCACCCCGATTTCTGGGGCATAGTCAACACTTCGGTAAGGAGCGACATGTATGAATCGCACCCTTATGAGACAGCCGTTCAAGATGATAACTTTGAAACAAATCCTCTCTAAAGTACGGCCAGGGGATACGACTTTCATATGCATACTTTCAGCAGCCCCATGGCCAATACCCCTGAGGAAAGACCTTCTTCCCCGAGGAACTGGACAATCTGTCATCCCCATCTCTGAGTCTAGAGCCCAGTCCACGAGATGCTTCTATACCCTTAAGTGGTCTATTTTCTTCGCCTGGTGCTCAGCCCGAGGCAGTATAAGACTCTACTTCATGTAAAGTACCGCTGGTGTTTTCATTTTTACAAGAGCTGCTGGACGCGGGTCGCACCCCCTCCACACTGAAAGTCTATATGGCGCCCCATAGCTCCCGTGGCCTGCCAATCGTTCGGTAGAAGCAACCTGATTGTTCGCTTCCTGAAAGGGGCAAGGAGACTCAAACCGCCTCGTCCTCTTACCATACCTTCTTGGGACGATCAACAGTCCTTAAGGCCCTCAAAGGGCCCCTGTCGGCTACTTTCGCTCAAGACCAGAGTCATGCTAGCCTTAGCTTTGGTCAAGCGAGTGGGTGATTTGCAAGCACTCTCCGTCAGCGCTTCCTGCCTTGAGTTTAGGGCCTAACGACTCCAAAGTTGTCCTCAAGCCCAGGCACGGATACGTGCCCAAAGTGCTCTCTACTCCATTCAGAGCACAAGTTATTTCGCTGTTTGCTTCCCCTTGCGGAAGACGAGCGAAAACTACAGTCGGAGCAGCTCTTCGTATGCTTCGGTGGCCGCACCAAAGGGCTTCCAGTCACGAAGCAGAGATTCTCCTGCTGGATAGTGGACGCTATCGTGTTGGCCTACGCCTTGATGGGCCTTCAATGCCCCATCGGAGATATGGTCTCTTCCTGGGCGTGGTCCAGTGGTGTGTCTATTGGTTACATCTGTGCGGCGGCCAGCTGGTCCTCGCAGTCCACCTTCAAGTCAAGTCAAGTCAAGTCAAGTCTATTTGTATAGCGCTTTTCACAATACAGATTGTATCAAAGCAGCTTCACAGTATTAAATTAAAATAATACAACAAGGTTTGTTTCTAATGGAATTTATTGATTGATAAAATTAAAATTAAATATCCCCAAAATATCCCCAACTGAGCAAGCCAAAGGCAACAGTGGCAAGGAACCGAAAAACTCCATCAGGTGACCTAATGGAGAAAAAAAAAAACCTTGGGAGAACCCAGGCTCAGTCAGGGGCCAGTTCTCCTCTGGCGTTTATGAACTAAAGACCGGATTTAACTGTAAGATTAAAAGTATTATATGAATGCCTGGCTGAAGAGATGCGTCTTTAATCTAGTTTTAAACTAGACTAGGCTCTCTTCTTCTCTGGGTCCCTTTCTTTGGGCACTCTCTCTTTACCTCTATATTGAGCTCTATATTTCTCCACGCCCTGACGAAACTTACCAATTCACAAAATCAACGGAATGCATAGCTGATATAAAAAAAAATGGATGACTAGTCATTTCATATTACTTAATTCTGAAAAAACAGAGATTCTAATTATTGGACAAAAAACTTCCTCACGTACAGTAATAACCTAGAATAATGTCGCTCAAGTACTGCGTTGCGTAGACCATGCTTGCCGTTCATCGAATTAACCTGAAATCTTATGGCGAAATTAGCTGCTTATATAGGCAGATGCCCCGCCCCCTTTGGCGGGCTCTGCACTAGGTGCGCCGCTTCACCATATGTTGAAAAGGCTCAGTAAGTTAATTATTGTTGGGTTATGAATCATTGACATTCGTAACTTAGTCCCACCCTCAGAGTTTAACACAACTTATGTTCTGCTTGAAAGCTGTGGAGGGCTTGCGTGTATTCAAGCCATAGATGAGTGTGTGTAACTTTGAAAGTAAGTTTAATTTTCACATATACGGTCTTAAACATTGTTTGTATCGATATTTGTTGTATTATGTGTTGAAACATTCTGATGTTGAGTATATTCGTATTTCCGTGAAGCTAATGTTAGTGGTATGACTGTGTGCATTATCTTTGCACGTGTGTTTCCATGGGCGCTGCATAAGTGAAATAATGTCAAGTCAAACCACCTTCATTTATACGGCGCTTTTAACAATATAAATTGTTTCAAAGCAGCTTTACAGTGATAATAGGAAATTACAGTAACAGAGATTGTTTTGGCTTGTAGGATTGAAAATAATCCAAGATATTTTCTTTACTGTTTCCACCCCCTCTTTCTACCACAAGGACCATTTGTAGTTCCTAAAGGCACAGAGGGGCTGATAGTGAACAAGGCCTGTAGGCCAAGATGTGTGTACTTTGGGGGTCGATGAACTGTCACACCTTTAGTGCGGTGGGGGGAGTGTAATTATCTGATTGGTCAGTTTGAATGTCTCACATCTGGGTTTTAGTTACATGGTCAGGAAAGGATAAAAGAAGATTGAAACTGTTGCTCTGTCTCTTTTGATGCTCTGGCTCTCTTCTTCTCTGGGTCCCTTTCTTTGGGCTCTCTCTCTTTACCTCTATATTGAGCTCTATATTTCTTCACGCCCTGACGAAACTTACCAATTCACAAAATTAATGGAATGCATAGCTGATATAAAAAATTGGATGACTAGTCATTTCATATTACTTAATTCTGAAAAAACAGAGATTCTAATTATTGGACAAAAAACGTCCTCACGTAATAACCTAGAATAATGTCGCTCAAGTACTGCGGAGCTAAACCATTTAGTGCTTTGTAAGTAATCAGCAATATTTTAAAAACTATACGATGTTTAATAGGGAGCCAGTGCAGTGTTGACAGAACCAGGAAGTATGACCATATTAGCCCGGTTTGGACAAAAACCTTCCTATTATTAGAATCTCTGGTTTTTTTTCAGAATTAAGTAGTATGAAATGACTAGTCATCCAATTTTTTATATCAGCTATGCTTTCCGTTAATTTTGTGAATTGGTAAGTTTCGTCTGGGCGTGAAGAAATATAGAGCTGAGTATCGTCAGCATAACAGTGAAAGCTAATGCCATGTTTCCTAATGATATCTCCTAATGGTAGCATGTACAGAGTGAACAGCAGCGGTCCTAGTACTGAGCCTTGTGGTACGCCATACTGAACTTGTGATCGATGAGACATCTCTTCATTTACTGCTACAAACTGATAACGGTCAGATAAGTATGATTTTTTTTTAACAAGAGGTTTAATCATAGCCAGCTTAAAGTTTTTTGGTACGTATCCTAGAGACAAAGATGAATTAATGATATTAAGAAGAGGATCTATGACCTCTGGAAGCATCTCTTTCAGTAGCTTAGTCGGTATAGGGTCTAACATGCATGTTGTCGATTTAAATGATGTAGCCCTCAAACCGTATTCACTTTATAGCCCTTAATTCTGTAATTGTGGACAAATGTGGGCACAGAGGACTCAGATGTGACCCTATTTTTTATTTATTATAAATGTTATATCACTGTCTTCGATAAAATTTTGTCTATCCATTTATGGTGTGTTTTTTTATTTTGGGGGTATTTTTGAATTTATTTACTTCAAAAAGTACCATATTTTCTATGTAAATTATGCTTTTTTTTTTGAGTGTGAGTTTTTGGCATGATGAGAATATTGTACAGGATCAGCCCTTCATTTGTGTGTATGTGTATGCATTGTATTGGATCTATTGATTTATTTTTACAAAAAAACAAGAAGAATGCTCTAAATTACAGTTTTTGCTCTAAATTACATTACTTTCACTTTCACTTTCACTGTCACTGTCACTTTCACTTTCACTTTTTCCCATTCATTTCTATGGGTGCCCATTTTTGACCCAAATACAAGATTAAGGATTTTTTTTTTCACCCACTTAACATTGTAGAATTGAGTCAAAAAAAATTGTGTGTGTTCAGGAGGCAAACTTAGGAAAAGTGGCCACGTCTTGTACCGCTCAGATCAAGGGTGACCCTGGACCACAAAACCAGTCTTATGGGTAATTTTTTTAAAATTGACATTTATACATCATCTGAAAGCTGAATACATAATCTTTCCATTGATGTATGGTTTGTTAGGATAGGACGATATTTGGCCGAGATGCAACTATTTGAAAATCTGGAATCTGAGGGTACAGAAAAATCGAAATATTGAGAAAATCGCCTTTAAAGTTGTCCATTTCTATTGGCGACAGTGCTGCATCCATTCACAAAAATAAATGGTTTAAATATTTAAGGTGGGAAATTTACAAAATATCTTCATGGAACATGATCTTTACTTAATATCCTAATGATTTTTGGCATAAAAGAAAAATCTATAATTTTGACCCATACAATGTTTTGTTGGCTATTGCCACAAATATACCCGTGCGACTTAAGACTGGTTTTGTGATCCAGGGTCACAAGGGAAGTATTTTTTAAAAATAAATCAAAATTATTTTGCCCACATTTGTCCAGAATACGGTTTTAGGGTTAACAAGTTTAGAAAATTCTTTCTCTTCTATAGCAATGAATGAATCGAATTTTTCCTTAGCGAGACTACAGTGCACTCCCTGATGCGATACTGTAGTAGAGGGTTGCATGGTTATAATTTTCTCCCTGATATTATCAATCTTATCAATCAATCAAGTGAAGAAGTTCATAAAGTCATTACTGCTGTGCTGCTTGGAAACATCTGGGGTTGAAGATTTATTTTTCGCTAGTTTAGCCACGGTTTCAAATAAATACCTAGGATTTTGTTTATTTTCTTCTAAAAGGGTTGAAAAATAAGCAGATCTAGCAGCTTTTAAGGCCTCTCTGTATGCAGTCGAGCTCTCTTTCCATGAAATGCGAAATACCTCTAGTTTTGTTTTTTTCCAGTTGCGCTCCATCTCTCTGGCTGCTCTCTTAAGGGCCCGAGTGTGCTCGTTGTACCACGGCGTTGGACTATTTTCTTTAATCTTCTTTAAGCGCAACGGAGCAACTGTGTCTAAAGTGCTGGAAAAGAGAGAGTTAAAAGTTTGTCGCAATATCAAGTTCTTCTAAGCTATCCGGGATGCTGAGATGATGAAACTGATTAGGAAGATTATTAATAAAGCAATCTTTAGTGGCAGAAGTGATAGGTCTAACTAAGCTTTGCAGCCTTGGCTAAATGAAGTTTACACAAGACTAGATAATGATCTGAGATGTCATCGCTCTGCTGCAGAATTTCAACGGCATCAACATTTATTCCGTGTGATAATATTAGATCTATGATTACGACAATGAGTAGGTCCTGACACGGGTTTTCTAACTCCAATAGAGCTCAGAATGTCTTTAAATGCCAATCCCAATGCAACGGTTTCGTTATCTACATGTATATTAAAATCACCAACAATTAGGGCTTTATCTGCAGCCGATACTAACTCTGATAGAAAATCAGCAAATTCTTTGATAAAGTCTTTACGGTGCCCTGGTGGCCTGTATACAGTAGTAGTGATTTATCATTTATACTAGATAGTGTTACATTAAGCACAAACACTTCAAAATAATTATATTCTCAGTAATTCTGAAGATATTACTATAAATTACAGCAACAACTCCCCCTTTGCCTCTCAGATGAGGTTCATGTTTATAACAGTAATCTTGTGGACTCATTTAAAGTAATGTAATCGTTTGGTTTTAGCCAGATTTCTGTCAAACACAGCACATCTAGATTATAGCACATTATACACAGCACATTATGATTATGTAATCATATCATTAACAATAAGTGCTTTTGAAGTAAGGGATCTAATATTCAGCAACCCGAGCTTTATCATTTGTTCATCCGTATTATATCTGTTTTTTATTTGTTGAACATCAATTAAATTTTTACCCTTAGATGGGTTTGGAAGTTTTTTGTATGTTCTAATTCGGGGAACAGTCTTTATATGATGATATCTAGGTGAAAGGCGAAATCTAGGCAATTTATCTGACCTTGGTGACGTGAGGCCGCTAGCAGACGGTCGGTTTAGCCAGTCTGTCTGCTTCCTGACCTGAGCCCCAGACTGTCATGTTTGAGCTCTAAGACTGTGCCATATTACTAGAGAGAAGAGCAGCACCATCCCAGGAGGGATGAATACCATCTTGTTGTATCTTGATTCAGCAATATGTAAACAGTTCACTTTAGAACATCAACGTAGAGACGAGGTAAGTAGAATGAATTAACTTCTTTATTTTACACCATTTCACAAACTCATATCAACCATGACTACTCTCTTTTCTCCTTCCTCTCTCTCTCTTCTGCCTCCCATTTGAACTCACTAGTGCCCTCTAGTGCAATTACAAAGAACACAACACATCTCTTTTCAACAGGTCAGGTCTGCCCCAAAAACTTTTCCAATTGTCTATGAATTCTATATTATTAAGCGGACACCACTTAGACAACCAGCCATTGAGTGAGGACAGTCTACGAAGTATCTCATCACTCCGACGAACAGGAAGGGGGCCAGAGCAAAAATGGACACATATCAAAGACAATTGCTGAGGTTTTATTTAGAAAATTAGTATCAATCATACATAAAAAAAAAAAAAAGATGCTAAAAACAGTATGATTGATTATTTAATGATTATATAAAAAAAAAAAAAATGTTAATCTAAACTTTATGGTGTCACTATTTCTTCAGGGTGATCAGAGTTTTTTCTCTGTTTTCCGAGAAGACAATAAAACAATGAACAATCCTCTGTAAGTTTTTGCTATTGTAAATATTGCTGCAGATTGGCTCTAAACTCATCAGTATTTTATTCTAATATTGTCAGCATCTCTATTTCCTCTGGGTGCTTCGAGTCCTTCCTCCCTGCAAAATAAAAGCATTGACTGACCTCTCGTATGTGTTTTTATCATGATTGCAGATTGTTCCAGATCAGATGAGTGTGAATCATCAGATTGTGTGCGGCTCAAAACTCACCAGCTCTTCTTGCACAGATGATCTGAAGAAGAATCACAGTAGGAGCAGCAAACACTGCGATCCCAACAATACTCACAATCACTGCAGGAAACATGAGAGGAAGAAGAGAAACTGTACATGACTGAAGTCAAGGGTATTCAACTATCAACAGTTATTGATGAAGCATTTACAGACTGACTGATAGTTTAATGTTATAAAGCTGTCAGTATAAATGAACGTGTCGTACCTCTGTATAATGATCCAGCAGTCACACTGACTCCAGTTTCTGATGCTGTATCAGCTGGATCTGTGGATCACGTCTGTTAGTTCAGTTCAACACATAATGCCACATATACACAACATCATCATCACATAATACTGGAGCTTCACATCACAGAAATGATGAATATGTGCACGAGTCTGTCATCTATTATCTTCTTACTTCACTCTCAAGCTGTCAGGAGGAGAATGACTATCACCATTCACCAAAGATAAATCTATTTATACAGTGATCATGTGATCATGAACCTTGTGTAGGAGCTGCTGCTGTAGTTCGGCTTGATTTCTTCTCAGAGTTTGAGCTTCTGACTGGAGTCAGTGTTGGTGAAGCGACTGGAGCTGCAGAAGATGAATGTTCAGACGCATCATCTGTAGGACATTAACATCATATTTTCATATCGATCATCACATGCAGTTTGTGTTCATCATCACAGTTTACAGTGGCAGTAGTTGAGAAGAGACTGTACTGTATTACTGTATAACTGTATTACTGTGATACTGTATAATCTATTCCTTGTTTATATGAGAGTGAAACACAGTTGAGCTTCTGCAAATTAACCTTCAGCTTGAATGAAGGACATAAGCCTTATAATTCCTAAAGCCGACCTCCTACATGGGTCATACTAGGCTTTAATACACTCGTCTGATTTATGCAATATATCATGTATGACCCATGTAGGAGGCCAATATTGGGGATTATAAGGATTGTTATGCAGTTTATGACTTTGACCACTAATATTTTACAACTCCAAAACGTATGAAGCCATCAGAAAGAGTCGAGCCAATCTGTGGAAGTTTTCACAAATCTGTCAGAAAAGAGTGTTTTCTCACCTGAATACTTGACAGTGTATCTGACTGAGGTCAAGAGTTGATTTCTGAGAGTAAGCTGACATCTCCACTCTCTGTTGTCGTCTTCATTCAGGAGTGTTGTAGTCAGAGTGATGATACAGGGATATCGATCTGATGATGATAATATCTGATATCTGGAGTCTGTCTTCAGATCAACACCAGCCTGATTCACCCACAACATCTCAACTCCCCAATAACTGACCCGATCATCACAGGAGAGTCTATAATATGAATACAACTGACAGGAGAGAGTCACAGAGCGGCCTGGACTGATCTCAGTCTGTGAGGATGATGATGACGGTGATGAAGATGATGATGATAATAATAATAATAATAATAATAATAAGTTTAAATAGGATTTCAGTAAGTTGGCTCTCTCAAGCCAACTTAATAATAATAATAAGTTTAAATAGGATTTCAGTAAGTTGGCTCTCTCAAGCCAACTTAACTAGATTAAAAAGTTTGTCGAGACAAGGTTCAAGTTCCCAAAGACAAGTTCGCTTGAGAAAGTTTGGACCATAAAGTTTGAAAAAGTTTAAAATAGTTTAAAGTTTAAATTAGTTTAAAGTTAAAAATCATTTGAAGTTTAAATTAGTTTAAAGTTTAAATAGTTTGAAGTTTAAATTAGTTTGAAGTAGTTTAAAGTTTAACCCTCTGAGGTCGACGGTATCGCCGGCGATACCAGCTCGCTTTTTTTTTTTTATCAGTGTAAAAGAAACTCATAAATACTCTGTTGACTTTGATTTTCCATAGAAGTTTCATACATCAATCGATTCTGTTAAATGTGTATTATTTTTGTGTATACTCACAATAAAAACAAAGTGTTTTTTTTTTTTGCCAAATAAAGAAAAATAAACACGAAGCGAGTTCTGCCTTCTCTCTGTCAGTGTAGTCCATTCTGAAACGCGTCCGAAAATGAACAATAACTAAGCGAATACTCAGTCAAACAGGCATACAGACACACAGGCATGAAGCTTGAATTCTCTTCTTTTAAATGAAGTAATTTATATAAAAAACAAATATTCTCATCTTGTGAAATCTGTATTAAAAGAGAGCGATTCCAGTCGACCTCATTAGAGCTAATTCAAATGTAATGTGACTCCGCCCACGGAGTGCGTGCACTATTCAAACGCAAATGGCTGAGGTAATCCGCGCAATCCTGTGAACGCCCCCCGTATCAGCTCGAGAAAACACACAAGTTTATCAGATCATTACATGTTTACACTGTTTCGCAGCGCTGTGAGGAATAATAATAATGGAAAATGTATCTCAGAAGTGCGGGTATATCGAGGAGCGAGCTGAAGAATACTAGTAAGTTCACGTGAATTGGGTTTCTTTATGAATGAATGAACGGCGAGATGCGCGCTGTTTACCACAGCTGGCAAAAATACAGTTTAAATTTAAATCCGTGTGTGAATGAATGATGATGTTTTAGCAAACTGTATTGCTATACTGAGATAAGTAAAAATCGACTGAAATATGTTGAAATAAAATGTAGGCTATTTGTATAAGCAACGTATTAAACTGCAAATTAACATTTATATGCCCTAATATTTCATAAAAACAACGTTACAGTCAGGCGAAATATGAAAGACATATATATACACTGATACAAATATACTGTAAGATTACACTTGAATTGTTGTTGTAATTGTAACCTTTTTAATAAAAAAATATATTTAAAGGTGCATTGCGCAAGAGTCTGAGTTTTCGCAGAACTACGCCCCCTCTGGCGGCAAGCGAAACTGCAACCAGAGGTGTGCACGCTCACGGACCACACGCACACGCACGCTTGCACGAGCTGGTCATAACCCAAGGAGCATCAGCCGCACAAATCTTTTGTTTACAATCATAATGTCTTCAGAGGTAATAAAGTTTTAAATCTGCAAGTAATTTAAAATATGTGAAAGGAAAGGCAATTGAGTAAATAACACACTTATGTGTGAGGGAAAAAAATGGGGGTAGTAGAAAACTTCGTTTTTTATTCCCATCTATCTCCATGTTGAACTGTGTTATGTGTTTACTGTATCCACTTATGACTATTATTATGGAAACACGTTCATGAACAATATAAGTTATTACTTTGTAAAAGCTCAAAATAGTAATCATGATACCATACCATACACAGTCGGTCAACAAAGTACACCCAAATGTCTCAAGGTAATAAACAATCAAGTGGCACTATGACGTTACCATAAAAGCCAAACAGGCTAATCCGCCGAAGATTTGCGGGGGTTTAGCCTGTTTTATTGATCAGCTAAGTAGCATATTCCAATAGCAATACATCGTAATTAAGCAGTAATTTGCTCAAAATTTGTGTCTAAGTAGTATCTAACTTATATATCAGCATTTTATATCACAATCATTCTGAACCTGATCACTGACAATGGTAAGTTAGTAAAACCTATTCCGATTGTACATGTATCTAGCTTACGCTAAAGCATTACACATTTTATGGATCGTCATTTATTGTCATTATTGGCCGTATCAGACATTAGAGAATGGGATATATCTTACCTTTTTATCAAGAAAAAAGCCAACTGAGGATCCCGTTTGAGCCCTAGAGCAGACCGGAGATCTCTCCATTTGTTGAAAACCTTCCCTATGTTTACTCTCGTCTTACCCGGACGCCTGTCTGACTCCAATTTGGACCTTTTGGTTGCACTAGACAAAAGTTCTCTTTTTTTTCTCTTTTTTTTTTGAACTACAAGCCGGTCTCTTAGAATCCATTTTCTACGGAGAATGGCGGCGTCGGCGCATACACAAACCTGCCAGACATATGAGCGTGCCGTGAACGCGCATGACGTCACGCCCAGTCTCAGATTCCGACCCGAATCCCTCTTATTTATTTTACTGTACAGGATTATAGAGGCAATCGCAGTGATCAGAGAAGGGCTCATTCAGCCCATCAGGCAATTGTTTAAGCATGTATGGGTTAGAAAACGGGTATTTTTAACATGAAAAGTTGCGCAATGCACCTTTAAAAGGTAGATGTAAACAAACTATTAAAAGGTAAATATAATTTTTTTCTTTAAATAATTTTTATTGTGTTTTATTAGTGACAAATTTGGGGAGAGGATAAATATTCCAAAACTGAAAATACAGTATGAGAATTAACTGCACAATTACTAGACATGTTTACCTTGGATATTATACAATTTGCAAGCACAATTTGTGGAAAAATAAAAAAAAATTGCGATGCTTCCAACTGTGAACCAATTTGGTAGTGTATATATATATATATATATATATATATATATATATATATATATATATATATTTATATATATATATATATATATATATATATATATATATATATATATATATATATGTGTGTGTGTATGTGTGAGTGTGTGTGTGTATGCATATATATATAAGTGTGTGTATGTATGTATATATATATATATATATATATATATATATATATGTGTGTGTGTGTGTGTGTGTGTGTGTATGAAGAGTTCAGATGCAAAAGCCTCTAAATGCCATCTGAAATTTTCTTCTAGAATGATCATTTTTATGAAGCTTGTATATTTAAGTTAGCTATAGGTGACACACCTGAATGAATGGCTCATTAAGTATGCAGGGGCATTGTCTCATCAGGTGTGAACCACTAAATATGCATGATCGTTTACGCCCCATCCACATATTGGCTTTCCAAACTAAAAGTGTTCCACAAAACTAAAATCAATGTATCGTTTTATGTGAATGATTAGGCAGGATGATTTTCACATAATTTTGAAGAAAAAACTCTAGGCGAGGACATCCATTAGTCAAAAGTCTTATTGACACATATTTAGTATGTGTTTTGTGGCCTTATATCAGAAACTTTCATTTTTAGTTTTTTCAATAACCATGCATAAACATTATTCTCTCAAAAATGAAAACATGTACATACATGTGGCTCACATATTATGGTAGTCCTGTTTGTGCTAAATAGAGTGTATTTTTTTTGTGCCATTGATATGTTTATAAGCAACTGAAAAAAGCACAAATGTCAGGGCATGTCAGAACATCTCAAGGACCCCAAAAACACCCTAGACCTCAGAGGGTTAAAGTAGTTTAAAGTTTGAAGTAGTTTAAAGTTAAAAAGTTGTTAGGGTGTTTCTAGTGGGTTGCCAAAGTGTCCTTGGTGGTTGCTAGGGTATTCTGGGTGGTTGCTAGGGTGTTGCTAGGTGGTTGTTAGGGTGTTCTGGGTGGTTGCTAGGGTGTTCTGGGTAGTTGCTAGGCGGTTGCTAGGGTGTTTTGGTGGTTGCTATGGTGTTGCTAGGCGGTTGCTAGGGTGTTTTGGTGGTTGCTATGGTGTTGCTAGGGTGTTCTGGGTTTTTGCTAGGGTGTTCTGGGTGGTTGCTAGGGTGTTGCTAGGCGGTTGCTAGGGTGTTCTGGGTGATTGCTATGCTGTTGCTAGGCGGTTGCTAAGGTATTTTGGGTGGTTGCTATGCTGTTGCTAGGCGGTTGCTAGGGTGTTTTGGTGGTTAATGGGTGGTTGCTAGGGGGTTGCTAGGGTGTTCTGGGTGGTTGCTATGCTGTTGCTAGGGTGTTCTGGGTGGTTGCTATGCTGTTGCTAGGCGGTTGCTTGGGTATTCTGGGTGGTTGCTAGTCGGTTGCTAGGGTGTTCTGGGTGGTTGCTATGCTGTTGCTAGGTGGTTGCTATGGTATTCTGTTTGGTTGCTAGGGTGTTCTGGGTGGTTGCTATGGTGTTGCTAGGTGGTTGCTAGGGTATTCTGGATGGTTGCTAGGCGGTTGCTAGGGTGTTCTGGGTGGTTGCTAGGCAGTTGCTAGGGTGTTTTGGGTGGTTGCTAGGCAGTTGCTAGGGTCTTCTGGGTGGTTGCTATGGTGTTGCTAGGCGGTTGCTAGGGTATTCTGGGTGGTTGCTAGGCGGTTGCTAGGGTGTTCTGGATGGTTGCTATGCTGTTGCTAGGTGGTTGCTAGGGTATTCTGGGTGGTTGCTATGATGTTAACCGTAACCGTAAGTCCGATCAGTCTGAAAAGATAAAGCAACTAACTTCAGATCAGTTTGAGTGTCTGAGCCGAGTTTGGAGTATGTAGAGTTAAAGCTCTAGGAGGAGTTTGAGTCAACAGTTTTTCACAGAATAATAATAATAACTAGATTAAAAAGTTCGTCGAGACAAACTTTAAGTTGGCTTGAGAAAGTTTGGACTGGAAAGTTTAAAGTTTAAAGTAGTTTGAAGATTAAAGTAGTTTGAAGTTTTATTTAGTTTAACGTTTAATTTAGTTTAAAGTTTAAAGAAGTATGAAGTTTAAAGTTTAAAGTAGTTTGAAGTTTAATTTAGTTTAAAGTTTAAAGTAGTTTGAAGTTTTTAGTTTAAAGTTTAAATTAGTTTGAAGTTTAAAGTAGTTTAAAGTTTGAAGTAGTTTAAAGTTAAAAAGTTGCTAGGGTGTTTCTAGTGGGTTGCTAAGCTGTTCTGGGTGGTTGCTAGGTGGTAGCTGGGGTATTCTGGATGGTTGCTAGGCGGTTGCTAGGGTGTTATGGGTGGTTGCTAGGGTGTTGCTAGGTGGTTGCTAGGGTATTCTGGTTGGTTGCTAGGTGGTTGCTAGGGTGTTCTGGGTGGTTGCTAGGGTGTTGCTAGGCGGTTCTGGGTGGTTGCTATGGTGTTGCTAGGTGGTTGCTAGGCGGTTGCTAGGGTGTTCTAGGTGGTTGCTAGGGTGTTGCTAAGCGGTGGCTAGGGTGTTCTGGGTGGTTGCTAGGGTGTTGCTAAGCGGTTGCTAGGGTGTTCTGAGTGGTTGCTAGGCAGTTGCTAGGGTTATTTTGGGTGGTTGCTAGGAGGTTGCTAGGGTGTTCTGGGTGGTTGCTATGGTGTTGCTAGGTGGTTGCTAGGGTATTCTTGGTGTTTGCTAGGCGGTTGCTAGGGTGTTCTGGGTGGTTGTTATGGTGTTGCTAGGCGGTTGCTAAGGTATTCTGGGTGGTTGCTAGGCGGTTGCTAGGGTGTTCTGGGTGGTTGCTATGGTGTTACTAGGTGGTTGGTAGTTGTCACAGATGGTTACTATGGAGTTTTAATAGAGTTCTTTGCATGATCTTGGCATGATTTAGCACTTAACTAATCGCTATTAGCATGTAGCTATTCACTGCTAGCATGTGTAGCATGTTGGAAGTGCTGTTTGCTAGCATGAGTCAAAAGAGCCAAACCTCATCTCTATACGATGTTCTGATACAGAGATATAGGTCTTGCAAAACGGTTGCTAGGGTACTCAAGTTTGGTTGCTATGGAGTTGCTTGGGAGCTGGAAGCTTTAAACTTAAGAAGTTTAAAGTGGTTTGAAGTTTAAAGTAGTTTATGAGTTTTTGAGTTTTGACTTTATAAGTTTAAATGAGTTTAGAGTTTAAGTTTAAATGAGTTTAGAGTGTGTGTGTGTATGTGTGTGTGTGTTCACACACACACACACACACACACACACACTCAGAGTTTATGAGTTTAGAGTTTATAAGTGTATAAATTGATGAGTTTATAAGTGTAAGACTTTTTGAGTTTAGAGTTTATAAGTTTTAAATGAGTTTAGAGTTTATAAGTTTAAATGAGTTTAGAGTTTATGTTTAAATGAGTTTAAGAGTTCAGAGTTTATTAATTTATGAGTTTAAGAGTTCATAAGTCTATGAATTCATGAGTTTATAAGTTAATTAGTTTATAAGTGTATGAGTTTAGAGTTCATTAGTTTAAATGAGTCTCATTGGCTCATATAGTATATAGAATGGCAGTTTGGTTTAGTCTTCAAGGTATTTTGATTTGAATTTTCGTCAGTTGGTGAGTTTGAATCTGGATTTGAATTTTTTAGAACTCCCCAATGTAAGTCAATGGGAGTTTTTCCGAGTTTTGATCGTCATTTTTAGGAAAACCGTAAGTCCGATCAGTCTGAAAAGATATAGCACACTTGGTCAGATCAGTTTGAGTGTCTGAGCCGAGTTTGGAGTATGTAGAGTTAAAGCTCTAGGAGGAGTTTAATATAGAAATTTTAGTCTCAGAATAATAATAATAACTAGATTAAAAAGTTCGTCGAGACAAACTTTAAGTTGGCTTGAGAAAGCCGGACCAGAAAGTTTGAAGAAGTTTAAAGTAGTTTGGAGTTTAAAGTAGTTTGAAGTTTAAATTAGTTTAAAGTTTAAATTAGTTTAAAGTTTAAATTAGTTTAAAGTTTAAATTAGTTTGAAGTTTAAAGTAGTTTAAATTTTAATTTAGTCTAAAGTTTAAATCAGTTTGAAGTTTAAAGTAGTTTAAAGTTTAAAGTAGTTTACAGTTAAAAAGTTGTTGGGGGTTTTCTAGTGGGTTGCTAGGGTGTTCTGGGTGGTTGCTATGGTGTTGCTAGGCGGTTGCTAGGGTATTCTGGGTGGTTGCTAGGGTCTTCTGGGTGGTTGCTAGGGTGTTGCTAGGCGGTTGCTAGGGTATTCTGGGTGGTTGCTAGGGTGTTCTGGGTGGTTGCTAGGGTGTTGCTAGGTGGTTGCTAGGGTGTTCTGGGTGGTTGCTATGCTGTTGCTAGGTGGTTGCTAGGGTATTCTGGTTGGTTGCTAGGGTGTTCTCTGTGGTTGCTAGGCGGTTGCTAGGGTATTCTGGGTGGTTGCTAGGGTGTTGCTAGGGTGTTCTGGGTGGTTGCTATGCTGTTGCTAGGCGGTTGCTAGGGTATTCTGGGTGGTTGCTAGGGTGTTCTGGGTGGTTGCTAGGTGGTTGCTAGGGTGTTCTGGGTGGTTGCTATGGTGTTGCTGGGTGGTTGCTAGGCGGTTGCTAGGGTGTTCTGGGTGGTTGCTATGGTGTTGCTGGGTGGTTGCTAGGCGGTTGCTAGGGTATTCTGGGTGGTTGCTAGGATGTTGCTAGGGTGTTTTGGTGGTTGCTAGGATGTTGCTAGGCGGTGACTAGGTTGTTCTGGGTGGTTGCTATGCTGTTGCTAGGCGGTTGCTAGGGTGTTTTGGTGGTCGCTATGGTGTTGCTAGGGTGTTCTGGGTGGTTGCTATGATGTTGCTAGGTGGTTGCTAGGGTGTTTTGGTGGTTGCTATGGTGTTGCTAGGGTATTCCGGGTGGTTGCTAGGTGGTTGCTAGGGTGTTCTGGGTGGTTGCTATGGTGTTACTAGGTGGTTGGTAGTTGTCACAGATGGTTACTATGGAGTCTTTATAGAGTTCTTAGCATGATCTTGGCATGATATAGCACTTAACTAATCGCTATTAGCATGTAGCTATTCACTGCTAGCATGTGTAGCATGTTGGAAGTGCTGTTTGCTAGCATGAGTCAAAAGAGCCAAACCTCATCTCTATACGATGTTCTGATACAGAGATATAGGTCTTGCAAAACGGTTGCTAGGGTACTCAAGTTTGGTTGCTATGGAGTTGCTTGGGAGCTGGAAGCTTTAAACTTAAGAAGTTTAAAGTGGTTTGAAGTTTAAAGTAGTTTACGAGTTTTGAGTTTACAAGTTTAAATGAGTTTAGAGTTTAAGTTTAAATGAGTTTAGAGTGTGTGTGTGTGTGTGTGTGTGTGTGTGTGTACACACACACACACACACACACACACACACACACACTCAGAGTTTATGAGTTTAGAGTTTATAAGTGTATAAATTGATGAGTTTATAAGTGTAAGAGTTTTTGAGTTTAGAGTTTATAAGTTTTAAATGAGTTTAGAGTGTATAAGTTTTAATGAGTTTAGAGTTTATAAGTTTAAATGAGTTTAAGAGTTCAGAGTTTATTAATTTATGAGTTTAAGAGTTCATAAGTCTATGAATTCATGAGTTTATAAGTTAATTAGTTTATAAGTGTATGAGTTTAGAGTTTATTAGTTTAAATGAGCCTCAATGACTCATATAGTATATAGAACGGCAGTTTGGTTTAGTCTTCAAGGTGTTTAGATTTAAATTTTTGTCGGTTGGTGAGTTTGAATCTAAATTTGAATTTTTTAGAACTCCCATTGTAAGTCAATGGGAGTTTTTCCGAGTTTTGATCGTCATTTGTAGGAAAACCGTAAGTCCGATCAGTCTGAAAAGATAAAGCAACTAACTTCAGATCAGTTTGAGTGTGTGAGCCGAGTTTGGAGTATGTAGAGTTAAAGCTCTAGGACGAGTTTGAGTCAACAGTTTTTAACAGAAGAATAATAATAACTAGATTAAAAAGTTCGTCGAGACAAACTTTAAGTTGGCTTGAGAAAGTTTGGACTGGAAAGTTTAAAGTTTAAAGTAGTTTGAAGATTAAAGTAGTTTGAAGTTTAATTTAGTTTAACGTTTAATTTAGTTTAAAGTTTAAAGTATGAAGTTTAAAGTTTAAAGTAGTTTGAAGTTTTTAGTTTAAAGTTTAAATTAGTTTTAAGTTTAAAGTAGTTTAAAGTTTGAAGTAGTTTAAAGTTAAAAAGTTGCTAGGGTGTTTCTAGTGGGTTGCTAAGGTGTTCTGGGTGGTTGCTAGGTGGTAGCTGGGGTATTCTGGATGGTTGCTAGGCGGTTGCTAGGGTTTTCTGGGTGGTTGCTAGGGTGTTGCTAGGTGGTTGCTAGGGTATTCTGGTTGGTTGCTAGGTGGTTGCTAGGCGGTTCTGGGTGGTTGCTAGGGTGTTGCTAGGCGGTTCTGGGTGGTTGCTATGGTGTTGCTAGGCGGTTGCTAGGGTATTCTGGGTGGTTGCTAGGCGGTTGCTAGGATGTTCTGGGTGGTTGCTATGGTGTTGCTAGGTGGTTGCTAGGGTGTTCTTGGTGGTTGCTAGGCGGTTGCTAGGGTGTTCTGAGTGGTTGCTATGGTGTTGCTAGGCGGTTGCTAGGGTGTTCTGGGTGGTTGCTATGGTGTTGCTAGGTGGTTGCTAGGGTATTCTTGGTGGTTGCTAGGCGGTTGCTAGGGTGTTCTGAGTGGTTGTTATGGTGTTGCTAGGCGGTTGCTAAGGTATTCTGGGTGGTTGCTAGGCGGTTGCTAGGGTGTTCTGGGTGGTTGCTATGGTGTTACTAGGTGGTTGGTAGTTGTCACAGATGGTTACTATGGAGTTTTGATAGAGTTCTTTGCATGATCTTGGCATGATTTAGCACTTAACTAATCGCTATTAGCATGTAGCTATTCACTGCTAGCATGTGTAGCATGTTGGAAGTGCTGTTTGCTAGCATGAGTCAAAAGAGCCAAACCTCATCTCTATACGATGTTCTGATACAGAGATATAGGTCTTGCAAAACGGTTGCTAGGGTACTCAAGTTTGGTTGCTATGGAGTTGCTTGGGAGCTGGAAGCTTTAAACTTAAGAAGTTTAAAGTGGTTTGAAGTTTAAAGTAGTTTATGAGTTTTTGAGTTTTGACTTTATAAGTTTAAATGAGTTTAGAGTTTAAGTTTAAATGAGTTTAGAGTGTGTGTGTGTATGTGTGTGTGACACACACACACACACACACTCAGAGTTTATGAGTTTAGAGTTTATAAGTGTATAAATTGATGAGTTTATAAGTGTAAGACTTTTTGAGTTTAGAGTTTATAAGTTTTAAATGAGTTTAGAGTTTATAAGTTTAAATGAGTTTAGAGTTTATAAGTTTAAATGAGTTTAAGAGTTCAGAGTTTATTAATTTATGAGTTTAAGAGTTCATAAGTCTATGAATTCATGAGTTTATAAGTTAATTAGTTTATAAGTGTATGAGTTTAGAGTTCATTAGTTTAAATGAGTCTCATTGGCTCATATAGTATATAGAATGGCAGTTTGGTTTAGTCTTCAAGGTATTTTGATTTGAATTTTCGTCAGTTGGTCAGTTTGAATCTGGATTTGAATTTTTTAGAACTCCCCAATGTAAGTCAATGGGAGTTTTTCCGAGTTTTGATCGTCATTTTTAGGAAAACCGTAAGTCCGATCAGTCTGAAAAGATATAGCACACTTGGTCAGATCAGTTTGAGTGTCTGAGCCGAGTTTGGAGTATGTAGAGTTAAAGCTCTAGGAGGAGTTTAATATAGAAATTTTAGTCTCAGAATAATAATAATAATAATAATAAGTTTAAATAGGATTTCAGTAAGTTGGCTCTCTCAAGCCAACTTAATAATAATAATAATAAGTTTAAATAGGATTTCAGTAAGTTGGCTCTCTCAAGCCAACTTAATAATCTATCTATAAATTACAGAAACGTCTGTCTGTCTGTATGTCTGTGTGTGTGTCTGTTAACCACATATCTCTCGAACCGTTAGTCCGATGGATTTCAAATTCGACAGGTGTCTTGCCACGGGCACGAGTAAGTGCAGTGCCAAGTTTGACGTTGTTTGGATGAGAAATGCTAAAGATATCGTTAAATATATCATTTTTAAAAGGTTGTGGTTTAAAAATAAACATTCTGACATTAGAGGGTTGTATCGGTCAAAGAAGCCCCAAGAAGGTTGTGGTTTAAAAATAAACATTCTGACATAAACACTCAGTCAGCTACACTGTTTACTTCTGAATATTATAGTTTGGTTCCAGAATGTGATAAATCTATTTTGATTAATTTGAGTAAAAATGTGTTTTCTTTACCAAGAAAGTGGCAAGATGAAAACGACTATTTTCTGTTTCAAACTTTCACATAGCATCTTTAGGTTATAATATCATAAAAAATTCAAATCCAGATTTGGATTTTCAAAGATCTATTATAAAAACGGATTATTTTTCCATTCATGACACTTTTTTTTCAAAATGCAATTAATCCATTGAATCAATATAAAAGTTATTTTTAATCATATTGAAACTGTTGAAATCAGCCATCGCTAAGAAATATCTCCTGAACTTTTTTGACGGCGATCAGCTCACAAAAACTGATTTTGCACGGGCACTTTGCACTGCTCCCTGAATCGATGCACTTATATTCATTTGTGGATGTAAACTGAATCTGTAAGTCAGCTATGCTGTTTACTTCTGAATATTAGATTTCATTCTGGTGTGCTTAAAGTTATCGCTACTGTGCAATAGTTGCCTATGCTATTCACCAACTAAACATATCCTATTCAATGCGTTCACAGTCTCTTACACGGGCATCATTTGTAGTTGCCTATTCACAAACTGTTTCCTCAAGCATAGCGTTTTCTCAGAGTTCACTGTGTGCTTTCTACCATGCACAAATTAAAATGTCACTGAACTTTTGCTGTGTAATTGTAACAATGAGCACTCAAACACACCAAACCAACAATTACTCAAAACACACTCAAAAACTGATTTTGCATGGGCATTTTGCACTAGCACTTAGAAGGTTGTGGTATTCATAAACACTCAGTCAGCTACACTGTTTACTTCTGAATATTATATTTTATTCAGCCATCATTTGTAGTAACCTAGCCTGCTCCCTGAATTCAATGCGTTCACAGTCTCTTTCACGGGCACCAAACCAACAATTACTAAAAACACACACAAAAACTGATTTTGCACGGGCATTTTGCACTAGTAATAATAATAATAATAATAAGTTTAAATAGGATTTCAGTAAGTTGGCTCTCTCAAGCCAACTTAATAATAATAAGTTTAAATAGGATTTCAGTAAGTTGGCTCTCTCAAGCCAACTTAATAAGTTTAAGTACAATATCAGTAAGTTGGCTCTCTCAAGCCAACTTAATAATAAGTTTAAATAGGATTTCAGTAAGTTGGCTCTCTCAAGCCAACTTAATAAGTTTAAGTACAATATCAGTAAGTTGGCTCTCTCAAGCCAACTTAATAATAATAATAAGTTTAAATAGGATTTCAGTAAGTTGGCTCTCTCAAGCCAACTTAATAAGTTTAAATAGGATTTCAGTAAGTTGGCTCTCTCAAGCCAACTTAATAAGTTTAAATAGGATTTCAGTAAGTTGGCTCTCTCAAGCCAACTTAATAATAATAAGTTTAAATAGGATTTCAGTAAGTTGGCTCTCTCAAGCCAACTTAATAATAAGTATGAGCAATAACAATAGTGATGCCTTGCTTTCAGCAAGCACCACTAATAATAATAATAAGTATGCAAGAGAACACTAATGATGCCTTGCCTTTGGCAAGCACCATTAATAAGTATGAGCAATAACAATAGTGATGCCTTGCTTTCAGCAAGCACCACTAATAATAAGTTTAAATAGGATTTCAGTAAGTTGGCTTTCTCAAGCCAACTTAACTATCTCATCACTCCTGCGAACAGGAAGGGGGCCAGAGCAAATTACAGTCCTTGACATCGTACTCAAGTTCACACACCTCTTTAATATTAATTTTGGTGATCTCCGACTGGCGGAGTCGAACATCATTAGTGCATTTACGATTAGCATTAGCCAGCACTTTGAAATTTGCTTTGATGTCAGGCGCTCTGGCTCCCGGCAAACATGTGACTATGGTGGCTGGTGTCTCTATTTTCACGTTCCGTGTAATAGAATCGCCAATAACTAGGGCACAATCATTCTCAGTGGGTGTTTCACTGAGCGGGGCAAATCGATTTGTTATGGTAATCGGAACGGAAGAGTGGTTTTTAGATCCGTGACTAGAGCGATCCCTCACTGTCACCCATTTGCCTGGCTGCTCAGGCACTAATTCAGCCGGAACCGACTCATGTAAAGAGTTCACTATGCTAGGCGCATCCAAAGCAGTATTTAAATCTCTAGCACTCTTACTATCCTCAATTAATGTTTGGATGCAAGTCTCTAATTCTGAAATCTTCTCCGTCAACCTAACTGACTCCTTACATTTATCACATATAAATCCTATATTGCCGACAGAGAAGGCTATGCTAAACATGTGACATGAAGTGCAGGTGACAATAACAGGACAAGACATTACTCACCGTGTTTGTTGACTGATTCTTACTCACCTGAGCTTTTTATGAACTCAAAGGCGCGGGCACGCGAGAGAAATATAAATAAATAAAAATAGCTGAGCGCACGGGGTGTCGCGTTAACAGGCTAGCGAAACGTAGAGCTCATTTCACTGAATGTAGAAAAAGGTCCGAAGACGAAAATAAAGACAAAGAATAAAGAAAAGAAAAGAAAATACTGAGAAACTCCTTAAGGAGTTATGTATAGTAAACCTCTCAATAGATGAAGTGCTCCGAGAAACTTTCTGTGTCCGTCTCTTATGGAGGGGCTTAGGTTACGCCTACTTCGCGTACGTGGACCAACCACCTTCAGAGATTTCAGAGTTGGAAAATTTCCTTTGTCCTGTCGGATCGGTTCATCTACATAGTTTATGACGGTGTTTAGAGTTCGTCATTTCTACCCAGAAAGATGGTACACACAGAATAATACATTTTACTGTAATTTCCTATGTATGAGTGGTTCAGTCAAACCGAGACAGTTATAGAGATACCAAGCACGGCAGGTGCAGGAGGTGGGATTACATATATAAGTTATATAAGTTATATAAGATATGCATATTATAAGCATTTAGAGTTTGATTCACACACAGTAAAATTGCAGATACTCCAATATGACATGGTCATATAAAATGCAACACAGGAATATATCAAACATTTGGAAATGTCTGTATATGAGTAAGTCCATGGAAAGTCCGTGTGTGTGTGTGTGTGTATCTGTGTGTGTGTCTGGAACGTCATGTAGAAAGTTTCGTTATCTCTCTGGCTGAGAGAGAGAGGTGCATTGGAATTCTTTTGAAGCTTGCAAAGCTAGGAGAAGATGCTGTGTCGTGTTGTTCTGGTAATACTCCAAGGTGCCATAAAGTGTAAAGCAATCTAAACCCAGCCATGTCGGAGCCATGACGGTAATTTAGATTGTCGAGAGTCTTGATTTACATTTCTGGGTCCAGAGTGTAAAAGCAAGAAGGAATGAGAATTGTGTGCAGGGAGAGACAGAATCATGATTCTAGCCCATTCGTTATAATATGAAATGTACTCTTGTGTTGCGGTTCTACTATTGGTTATATTCTGTTATGTAAAACAGCAGTTGCTATGGGGAATGCACGCTGTTGATGTTGATGTCTGCAGCTAAACACCACTGAGAGGATGTTTTATTTCACTTTTCAGTAAACACAGGTCAAAAGAAATGACGTGTCCTTGCATTTATTAAGGAATTGGGCCCGCTGACTCCTGTTCATCAGAGTGCACAAAGGACATGTGAACGAATTGGTCAAATCACAACGCAGAATACAAAAGAGAGAACAGATCCTGTTAAAATAGTGACAAGATCCTTCCATCTTCACACTTGCTCTAAAGGCTATCTGGTTGCTATTGGAAACACGCTCAGATTTTCTTTTAAAGGTTAAAGGGGGTGTGACTAAAAACTTTGAGAACCACTGCTCTAAAAGCTGCTTTATGAACTTCTTCACTTATAAGATTGATAATATCAGGGACAAAATAATAACTATGCAACCATCTACTACAGTATCGCATCAGGGAGTGCATTGTTGTCTCCCTGAGGAAAAATTTGATTAATTCGTTGCTATAGGAGAGAAAGAATTCGCTAAACTCGTTAAATCATCTAAATCTACAACATGTATGTTAGACCCTATACCGACTAAGCTACTGAAAGAGATGCTTCCAGAGGTCATAGATCCTCTTCTTAATATCATTAATTCGTCTTTGTCTCTAGGATACGTACCAAAAAACTTTAAAAAAACGCAGCTTGATCCTACAGAATTAGTCAATTACAGGCCGATCTTGAATCTACCTTTTCTGTCAAAGATACTAGAAAAGGCAGTATCCTCACAACTGTGTTCCTTTCTAGAAAAAAATTGATATCTGCGAGGATTTCCAGTCCGGATTTAGACCGTACCATAGTACTGAGACAGCTCTCGTTAGAGTCACAAATGATTTGCTCTTATCATCCGATCGTGGTTGTATCTCTCTATTAGTGTTACTCGATCTTAGTGCTGCATTTGACACCATTGACCACAACATTCTTTTAAATAGACTCGAACATTATGTTGGCATTAGTGGAATTGCACTAGCATGGTTTAAATCATACTGTTGATTTAAAAATCTTGCTTTCCCCTGTTGTTTAATTTCATGGAAACAGACACCAGTGATTTTGCCAAGAGATCTCTTATTTATTTAATTATATAAGACATAGGGGAGAAGAGGCAGTGGACCAATACAAAAGTCCTCAATCTAGTTTCTCATCATCTTCTCTGCCTTTCGGACAAAAGGCTCAGTTCTTATATGGTGACCAGAAAAAAACTACATCACTATAGCAACCCATACATTCAGCAGAGGAACATATGGTTTCCATTAACATAGGAATGTATACCCTTATGCTATGCTTGTATAAACACACTGCATATACATTTCAGTCCAGCACACAAAGTCCCCCAAAGTCTCTCTCCCCACATCTTCACAAAATACATTGTACAAATGATTATGAATGTATATAAAAAGTAATAAAAGAGATACATAGTACTACTGATTATGAATATTAATAAAAAGTAATAATAATACTAAAAACAACATTAAATGATGAAATTTGAGTCTTCAGTCCCTCCACTGGAACTACGTCAGTAAGATCCACACCAATACTTCACCAGTGGCCATCTAATGAAGCGATAGTGAAGGAAGTACAAAAAGACCAAGACATAAACATAGAGACAGAAGAATAGAAACAGAAAAGAAAACAAAAGAACAAAGAACAAAACAACAAAGAACCCCATGTCATGTCATGTCCCCGTATACTATGTGTTAATTTAACATCTATGTGTATGCATTTAAAAATGAACCCCAATCATCTAAGAAAAGAAAAACTAATTATTCTTCCGCCAGTGCCTTGACTCGTTAATTACTTAACTCCTCAAGTTCCTGGCCAAAACAACAAACTAAAATAAACGTTGATGTTAAAGGATTATATCCCTCGGGGTTGAAAATCAGTAAGTGGGTGTTCATTGTTTGTGAGGTTGTGTTTTGTAAGTAGTGTAGAATGTGTAAAATCTCTTATTTCACACAGAATTTCCCATTCTTGGTTCTATCAATATGTCTCGTATTGAGAATAACTTACAACCATCTCTAATCAATGTCAATGAACTTGATTCCTGAAATGGAAGCAGAGAAATAATTAAATATCACTTCTTTATTCCCAATCTTTAAAGCTAATGCATGAACATTGCTCAATATCAGGCCATTAACCGTCATTATTTTGTTCATTTACTAAGCAAGGTCTATCTTGTGACTAATGATACCATCTCCTTTTAAGGCAAACACTTGTATCGATTGTTAAGAGTATCTCACATGATCTCTACTATCTAGACTCTAACCCTTTCTAGCAATACGTTTGACCATAACAAAACTGCCTAACTCAGGAATGTGTGGAATGTCAGTAGTGGTGTGTTTTTCATCCCATTGCTGTTGAGCTTCTCGCACTTTCTTATTATTGTCTTTGGTAGCTTTGTCCAGCATTGTGAAATAGCATCGTAACTTCTCTTGGATTAAAGTAGAATCTCCTCCCGTTCCCGCAGGTGGCGGTGTATCAAGAGGTAGAATCATTGCTCCTCCAGTCATCAGTTACGAATACTTCCCTCTATAAGCTGACGAACTTGTGCTTCTGTCCACATCTTCCCTTGAGAGGTTTCATCATGATTTTGCACACTGACTTGTTTAAATGATGGACCTTGACCTTCTGCTCCACCTCCTTTAGCCCAACAATCTTTTCTTAAGTGACCACGCTTTCCACAGTTGCTGCAAATCTTCAACCACTTCTCTGTGTTTATGTTGTATTGAACTGTCGCCACTCCTCTTCAATTTGGCTTGTTTCCTTCTTCATTGTTTGATCTCATAGCCATCTCTAAGCGGCCAGCCCATTGCATAATTTGGTCAAATGTCTCGCCTGGATTTACTCCAAGTGATAAGGCTTGTTGGTATTTTGAGCTAAAGCCATCCACAAGTGTGTCAGTGAACTGCACATCATCTCTGTCCGGTTGTTTCTTAGCACAGAGGGCCCATCTCTCGTAAGCATTCCACTTACGCAGAGCATATTCATCTGGAGATTCATCATCCTTTTGCTTAATCAATGTCACTGATGTGAATGGAATTTTTCCACTTCCCAAGATTTCTTGGATTTCTCTTCGAAACACATCTAATGCTTGCCAAAGACCCAGAGGTCGTCCTTGGTCATCAACCCACAAATTTATCCATTGGGCTGTTGTTATCGAAGCTGGCAAGCGTTCCCATCTGTCTCTTGGGATTTTAGCTTTCACAATGGTGTGTATGTCTTTTAATGTCATTTGATGCGCTTCAACCAGAGAGTCTAATTCTCGCCAAAAATCTGTGTTTGGGTCTTGTCTCTTCAGAGGGGGCAAAGCTGTGAGAATGGCTTGACGTTCTCCTGGTGTGAATGGTCTCTCTTCTGTCATCATTTCAGATTGTAAGTCTTCCCTTTTAACAGCAGGTGAAGAAAATTCAGGACCGATCTTGTCAACTGTGATCATATCGTCATCCCTGGTCTCATCACCCCAGTCAGATCCATAATTACGAGCTGGTGTACATCGCAGCATGTCTCTGTTTGGCTGGGCTGATTTAGACCTTGTTATTATTGGAGCTGCTTGTGCAGATGCAATGTACATCTTGTCAATTGGACCTCCATTTGATCTTGAAGCTTGAAGGCTGTGTCAGATGTTTAGATTAACTTGTATATTGTTCAGGCAAAGTTGGATAGATTGGTTTGTAAGGAGGAGGAGTTACTGTGGCAGCGGATTTCACTGGTGGTTGTGAATATTTCCTTTCAGCTTCAGTTATTATGTTTGTCCAATCTGGATCAAACAAATCATCATTGGTTGTATTTTCTCCATCTGAACATTTAATGGACATGATTTTGTTCAACTTGTTAAATGCTTCAATTTGAGGCTTCATTGCTTCAACAAGTGGAACTGGACCTCCATTTAGATCGCAACAAATTCCTCCTTGTCTCACAATCCAATGAGCTGCCAGTATTGGGAATGCTTGTGATTTTATCTTGTCTTTTTGAGACTCGAACCAGCGAAACTGTGCATCGATATTTGCATTTATATCTAGTCCTTTTTTCAAAAGCTTAGCTTGTTTCTTGTTCTTTCTTTCAAGGTACCAAGTTGAAATTGTTCTGCTGTTACAGCCACTTTCTGCCATCTTGCAAAGTTTTATCACTCTGTGTCGATTCACTCAAACAGCAGGACTGTGTGTGTCTGTGAGTGTGAATGTGTTTCTCTAAGGGTGGGGCTATGGTACTCTGCTTCTCTCTCGCTCTCTCTGTATATATGTGTGTGCGCTCAGAACTGCAAGCCTATGTATGTGTGCATATGTGCATGTATGTATGTGTGTGTGTCAGAGGCTGCCCTTCTCTCTCGCTCCCTCCCTTCTCCAAACTACAGTATGTGTGTGTGAAGGTATGGAGCAAATTCTAAAGGGAGGGGCTGCCTCACTCTCTTTCCCTCTCTTTCACGTCACAGAACAAAAGAAATTTTTAAAGAAAAGTTAACTCCAATGTTTTTCAGTATTTTTTGTTTAGTTTCCAGTTAACTCGAAACTGGAAGTTTTCATTCTTTTCTTTTTTTAAATATTTGTGGATTTTCTCTCAGATTAATTTCTTTGTTTTCTTTTTCCTTTTTTTTTCTTCTTTCTTTAAGCTTACTCGGATCAGTATCCTCAAATATTTGAAAAGCTTTACGGTCAAAATTGAAATGCACGCGATCCTAACTATTTTTACTTGTATTACTCCAGCGTGTTACCGTGTTTTAGAGTTTTTTTCCTGCCTTCGTTTTAAAGTCAATCAAGCATTGCTTGTGTTTCACCTCCTCGCCTCCTGAGTACGAATCTTCCGTGCTGGGTATACTTTATACTGGGTAAACAGCCGGCGGCATGGCGCACCAGAAAGTCCGGTGGACGTCGGAGATCATCGCCTTTTCTTTTGATAACATTTTTTTTTTTTCGGTTAAAAACAAACTACAAACTATCGCCACTGCATCCTCTTCGTCCGCCATGATTGTTTACTCTGAAGTCACGTTTGATCTCAAGGGATTTTGCGAAATTTCCCGTCTGACCTGGGAATGCTCGGGAGTCAAATCGGTTTGTGTGTGATGTGTTGATTTTGCCGTGTGGCTGCGCACCACACACTGTACGACCAAAACCTATAGACCCGTGATTTTTTATCGCCGTGTGTGGGGTCTCTCAGGTTTGGAAATTCAGCAGACAATTTTAAAATCGTCCCGTGTGAACCAGGCTTAAGATGAGTAAAAATCGACTACAAAAATCGGATAGATTATAAAGTTTTTACTGTAAAATACTGCCACATCAAATAAGCTTATAATGTTGCCAATTTCTGCTCGTGTTAAATATATATATATGTTTTGTCAAAAATAATAAACTAAGATGTTATAGTGTTTGTTCCAATGTAGGCGATATTCAAACTAATATGAATCCTTAACTTTGAAATACGTATGATAAAATGTATATGTATATATGTGTATATATATATATATATATATATATATATATATATATATATATATATATATATATATATATATATATATATATATATAAAAATACTATTTTTGTCAAAAATAAAGTCATCAACTAAGATGTTCCAATGTTGGCTATATTCAAACTAATGAATACATATGATAAAGTGTAGGCCTATAATAATTTTTTTTACAAAGAAAGAGTACACTTGAAATTTTGGTGAAATTGTATTTATTGTTGTAATTGTAACCTTTTTAATAAAATAGCAAAACATATTTACAAGATAGATGTAAACAAAATCTTAAATGGTCAATATAAGTCTTCTTCTAAATATATCTTTTGTCCTTGCATTCATTCTTGTGGCTCAGTCAGTGTCACACCTGAATGAATGGCTCATTATGCAGAGTGGGTGGGACATTGTATTCTCAGGTGTAAACCACTCCTCGTTCACGCCCCCCTCGCATATTGGCTTTCCAAGCAAAACCTGTCTTACCCAGTTTAAATCAATGTATTGTTTTTTGTGAACGATAAAGCAAGACTATTTTCACATAATTTTGAAGCCAGAACTCGAAGCGACAACATCCATTAGTCAAAAGTCTTGTGGACACATATTTAGTATGAGTTTTGTGGTCTTATTTCAGCAACTTTCATTTTTATTTTTTTTCAATAACCACGCATAAACATTATTCTCTTAAAAATACAAACATCTACATACATGATGCTCACATATTATGGTAGCCCTGTTTGTGCTATATAGAGTGAATTTACACCTTTGCCATTAACATGTTTATAAATAACTGAAAAAAGCACAAATGTCAGGGCATGTCAGAACATCCCAAGGGCCCCAAAAACACCTCAGACCCCAGAGGGTTAAACTGCTCTGAGACACTGCTGATATATTGAACATGAAGATGTTCCGTTACATTAAAAGATCAGATTCATAATTCCTGATTGTGATGTGTTTTCTCTCCATCAGATTCCCATCAGCTCACTCTCGATCTGAACACAGTGAATAATCACCTCCTTCTGTCTGAGGGGAACAGAGTGATTACTGTCACTTACCCAGCCCAGCAGTTTCCTGATCATCCAGACAGATTTGATTATTGGCCTCAGGTGTTGTGTAGAGAGAGTGTGAGAGGACGCTTCTACTGGGAGATTGAGTGGAGTGGTGTATATGGTGTGTTTATATCAGTGTCATATAAGAGCATCTGCAGGAAGGGATGGGGTAATGAGTGTCGGTTTGGATATAATGATCAGTCCTGGGGTTTGTCCTGCACTCCCTCCAGATTCTCATTCCTACACAATAACATATGGACTCCTCTCCCTGTAGTGCCCAGTCGTAGAGTAGGAGTGTATGTGGATCCCAGTGCAGGAACTCTGTCCTTCTACAGCGTCAGCGGAGACACAATGAGCCTCTTCCACATATTCCAGACCACATTCACTCAGCCGCTCTATCCGGGGTTTAGGGTTTATCTTGGATCATCAGTGAAACTGTTGATGAATGAGAATAGACTAGAGAGATTCTACCCATAATGCTTTGAACTTCTTGATAAATCAGTTCAGTGAGATGTTATAGAGTCTCTTACTTTATCTTCATTACATTAATAACACAGCTGAACTTCTGTCACTGAAATATCATGTCAGAATAACTGTGTAATAAATCCTCATATAGACATCAGTGTGTGTGACATTGTGTATCTTCCTCATATAGACATCAGTGTGTGTGACGGTGTGTATCTGTGCTTTTCTCAAGCTCTGTTTGTGTTGATGAAGATCAGCTTCATTTAGTTTCACAGTAGATTCACATCAATCATTTATAAATCATGTAGAAGTGGGATTTGTTAAACGTATTTTACTCCAGGTGTATTTAATGGGTTCAAGCACTGAAGCCGCTGCAACATTATTAAGTTGGCTTGGGAAAGCCAACTTACTGAAATCCTTTTTAAACTACTTCTTCGCCAAAATTTTCTGACTCTTAACTCCTCCTAGACCGTTAAAGCTACGACCACCAAACTCGGGTCAGACCTTCAGACTGTTCTGACTTAGTGTGCTATACAGATGTAGCCTTTAAAAACGCGCGTTTTCTCACGCGGCATTCGGCAATTCGTCTCGCATAGTCTCGCAGAATTCTGCAAGTGCTTTCGGGGGGGCCTACTTAAAAAATCCCTCAATGTGTTTCGCTTCACAGAATATCCACCAGGTGGCGCATAAAAAAACAACTTTACATTAGATTTTTTATTTTACTTCACATTACATCATGATTGTGAGAAAACATCCACAATAAAATATAAATTATAAATAGTAATAGACACAAATATTTACAGTAGGCTACTGTATTATACAGACGTTTGAAAATATTTGTAAATGCAAAAGGTTCATCAAAGTTGTCTTAAGACAAGAAGGGCTATTGGACAACGTTTACGAATTTTTATATGCTTTGTCATTGCTGTGGTTTCCAGGAGATGAGTGCATGCAGAATATTTAACATTGCTTTTATTAAAACAGAAACGTGACGTTCTTGCCAGCGCATAACTTTTTTTGTACAACTATTAAGATGATTGTGCATGCAATGCACATTTATATAAGTGCAACAGAGAATTTAGTGTGAGCATAATACACGTGACTCTGCCTGTAAAAACCCAGCAGTATTTTTTTTATATATATACACAAAATCATCCTAACATAATGAAAGGCTTAAATAATGCGACTTACCCAGATTCTTAATTCGTGCAGATATTTCTTGTGTGATTGTTCTTGTGCAGATATTTCTTGTGAGGTAATGTTGCAGCACAACGCGTAGCATTTATATTTTGGGCGCATCTGATTTGCCATTACATTATTAATAAATATTTTAATTGAACTGTCTTAATGCATTAAGCATAAAGATTTTTCCACATTAGTCTCAGAATGTCCGGGGTTGGTTTGAGGTCTTGCCGACAGTTTGTAAATCTTCTAAATATTCATATTCACAAATTCCATATAAAGGGTGATCAACAGTTATGACTTCTAAAATAAAATAAAAATGACCAGATAAGAGGTATCTGATTGACAGTTTGACAGATGTTGTTTTAAAAAATAATTACAACATTATGGGGAAGTGGTATTAAATATTTGGTAACACATAATACAATTATTTTAATTACGCATTTTGACACAGTTTCATTATTTGTTCATAATAATTTGATTCATAATTATGTCATTTTTTTCTAAAAGTAGCAATATTCTAAAGAGATACAAAGACAGTGTACGTGTACCCACCAGATTTAGTCATTTTGTACCCACCACTTTTAACTTCCGTTGACCGTTTTCAGTGGTTATGAGGAGCAATATGAGAGAAAAATTTGGTAATCATTGTCTGCCACAACAAAAAAAACATTATAATATTCATTTTATTTTAATTTTCGTGTTCGCATTTATGAGGGAAAAAACAACGTGTCAGTTTACGGTTATGGACGTGAGCGCTCTGAAAGCGGCACTAAAAGACTGCTTTAAAACTTGCACAGAGACCTCAAACAGAACAGCTGCCTTTCTTTAAATTGAATTTCGTTTTGTATTAATTATATCTTAATTTTAATCAATGTTTCGTGAACCAATTGCCTGGATTTAAGAAGTAAATATAGCAGACAATCACGACATTGGAGGCGCCGGCGAGTGAACTGGAGTTCGTCTCATAAATGAACCGAAACTCGGCGTATAATGCACATTCACATTCAGAGCGTATTTAGACACATTTAGACGCATTCATAATCATTACTTTTACCGATTCTTTGTGGCAAGCTTTATGCGTACGGTTGTGCGCTTGAGTGCGGCTATATTATAGTAAACGCTCATTACTTAATACAAAGCATAAGCCTCTTCCTGGCATGCAATCTAATCTACTAGGCTACAATGTCAGTTGGTTATATCAACATATGTCAAATTAAGTTATGCGATATCAACAAATTAAGTTATAAACATTAATTTGAAATAACTTAAGCGTATGTAGGGGGAGCGCGGGGCACAACCTGCGGGGTTAGTTGTAACACGCTTGTTTTAAATACTTCCGCACATGCTTGGATGACGAAACTTTGTGTATTTACTAGTTGCCATATCAACACTATATAGGAAAAAAAAATCCACCAAAATTTATTTATTTTTTGGAAGATATCCATAGACATTCATTAAACCATAGCAAAAGTAAATTTCTTACTTAAGTTAATTTTTCATCTCTATTTTTTGTGTTTATTTAAAATAAGACAAATCTGATATTATTTTAATCTCTAAGATGTTATTTAACAGTTGAGATAGTTATGTAATGCTTCGCTAACTAGCAGAAGACACTAGCAGGGTTTAAATCTCAGTTGTGCAGGCGGGGCATGTTATAACACTGCGTTACAATGTGCCCCTATTAGAAATATGCTATTATATTCTATACTTTTATTAATTTTATTGAGAAAACGTGAGAAAAAGGTGAATAAAGACTTGAGTCAATGTTCAGAAATTACTAATTATTTATTTGTTTTGAACTATGTTGTATAGCTGTGTGTTCATAGTCAAAACTCAAAAATTAGTTTATATTTAATTATTAAAAATTGCCATTATTTTATATGAAAAAGTTTTTTAATTGTATTTTATTTAGAAAATATTTTAGTTTGTTTTGTATATTTTTTTTTATTAGATCAGATAACATTTTAAGCTGTCATATGGTCATGTTACAATGTGCCCCTGCACATGTTACAATGTACCCCACCTATGGGGCATGTTGTCACATTTCACTTCCATTCTTTCGGGGTATATCAAGAAAAAAAGTATATGTATTGATAAAACAAAAACACATAATTGTACTAGACATGTGGGAAATGAATGTGGGAAAAAATAAATACTCTGAACCATAAGTAGATTTACACAAACTGAGAAAGTCAAAAAGCGTTACTTTGTGCCCCGCTCTCCCCTATAGTAGATTTGCTTAAATAGCATTTAAACAAAGGAACTGCAAGGGATTAAAACCCCGCCCACGCGCTGGTGAAAACAGGAAAAAACAGTTTACTTTTGATTCCCTGAGAGGAAATCGATTAGCATTTGGGGTTGACAAAGAATCGGCAGACCTGGGGGGTGGGTGGTTTGTAATTTCTTGACTCTGTGTCAATTGGTAGCAGCTAAAACAAGCAGCTAAAACAAAGACTGTGCAATTAATTACATTTTGGAAATAACTTCCTTCATGTCGTTTTATTTATACACTGTAAAAAAATTTTTTTTTTAATTTGTAAGTAAAGTATTAAATATGTTTTACAAACAATTGGTTTACAAACTCTTGGAGGTTTGTGGTTACCATCATTCAGAAGAGTGGTGCTTGTGTTTAGACTTGTGTTTTAGGTGATTAAATCAGGAAGATTACATTGGTTTCTGTCCACACGGAGACGCATTTAAGACGATTTAATCAGGAAATGGAGGCACCGGCGCGATATAACTTGCATTGCTCGTGAATTGAGCTCGTCTCATAAATGAACCGAAACTCAGAAATGTATCTAGAAAGCTTGAAATGTCCACTTTTAAACAAAACAATTCAAAACGAAAAGAAACAGACAACTCTCTTATGTAATCCGTATGAAGTGTGCATTTCTCTCTATAGGCACGTTCATCTGCGAAGATGACGAGTCAGCATTGTCAACATCTTTGACTGACACATAAAACACTAGTTTATTAATAAACAATTAAAATGTCTCCTTGCTATATTTGACAAATGATTACTTTTGCCGGTTCTTTGTGGCAAGCTTTATGCGTCCGTTAACTATCGAATATCGTGACTCATATTTTGTACCAGACCATTTATGGTTGTTCATATTGTTCAACAAAGTTCTTGATAAAAAAAAAAAGAAAAGAAAAAAAACAGGGGAAAAAAAATATCGGATAGGGAAAGCTCTGGCTTCGTGTGGATGTGGCCTCAGTGTAGGACAGTTTGTCAACAAAATGCAACAAAAAAAAGTATATTTATAAACATCGCTAAACAAAGAGTGAATAAGAATTAAAAAAATAATGACGTTTTTTATGTTTTTATGCACTTTTAGTTTTGTTGCAATTTCACCAAAAGCTTATAATTAGGAAATACACACAACACGCTAAACTTATATTCTCTATATGTTAAAAATGTTGTAAAAAAAAAAAACGTATTATTCTTACATAATAAGAATAACAATATGATAGCCTACATTTATATTGGGCTCAAAATGATTTAGATATGGAAAGAGGAATTCTTCTCAACTACCACCAATAAAGTTTTAAAATTCTTCTTTAGAAAATATTATATTTTGATGATTCTGCAAGTTCAGCAGACAGTGAGGTTCGGGTTTGTTCCGATCAGAGCTCGTGAGTGGAGAGCGCATTTCTGAATATTCCGCTCCGCTCCTTCATTCCGCAGGGTCCCTCGCTCAACACAGATGTCCTGTTGTCTGGTTCGAAAATATGTGAAATAAGGGCTGCTTCCGACTAAAAGTTTTTTTTTTTTCTAGTCGACTAGTAGGCTAGTTGTTCATTTAAGTAATTCGTGGACAAATCGCCCCTTTATATTAATTTAATTAGCCTACTTATATAGCCTACAATGAGCATTTACGTAATATAGCCGCACTCGAGCGCACGACCGCACGCATAAAGCTTGCCACAAAGAACCGGTAAAAGTAATGATTATAAATGCGTCTAAATGTGTCTAAATACGCTGTGAATGTGAATGTGCATTATACACCGAGTTTCGGTTCATTTATGAGACGAACTGCAGTTCACTTGCCGGCGCCTCCAATGTCATGATTGTCTGCTATATTTAGCCTACTTCTTAAATCCAGGCAATTGGTTTATGAAACATTGATTAAAATTAAGATATAATTATTACAAAACGAAGTTCAATTTAAAGAAAGGCAGCTGTTCTGTTTGAGGTCTCTGTGCAAGTTTTAAAGCAGTCTTTTAGTGCCGCTTTCAGAGCGCTCACGTCCGTACCCGAGAACTGACACGTTGTTTTTTCCCTCATAAATGAATATTATGTTTTTTTTTGTTGGGTCAGACAATGATTACCAAATTTCTCTCTCATATTGCTCCTCATAACCACTGAAAACGGTCAAAAAAATCGAACCAAAAGTCAAATTAATATGGACGGAAGTTAAAAGTGGTGGGTACAAAATGACTCATGACGAAATGTGGGTGCGTACCCACCGTCCTCACCGAAATCGACGCCTATAAGGGAAACATGATAATATAAAAAGTACTGTACAGTAATGCAGAAAAGCGCATTACAACCATGTTAAAGCTATTTAAAACGTTAAGATGCAAAAAGGAACTAAATGTAAAATTAGATAATGATATTGCGCACATGCTCTCGGTCTCTTCAAAGGTCTTCGCAAATTATTGTGTTACAAGACTCAGTTATCATACATCACGTCTCTTCTACTGTAAGTACACAGAAAAAAAGACAAATGATGCGCGTTTGAGTAGATTTTTATGAAGAATATGTGACTGTTTATGTAACTGGCAAAAGAAAACATTGTCTTCGTCATACTTCGTCAACTCAGTATGGCCACATGAAACACGACTGCCATCTACAGGTTTTAGTATTTCCTGCGTCCAACACCTAATCCCCCTTCTGCACGATCCCGCAGAATTTCGGAAGTGCTTGCGGCATTCTTCTCTCTGAGACGCGCATTTTTAAAGGCCACATCTGTATCTTTTCAGACTGATTTGACTTTCAGTTTTCTTAAAAATTAATATTAAAAATCATAAAAATCCCATAGACTTCCATTGACCATGTGGCCAAGACTGTTTGAACTCTGTTTAACTGCCAGAAGCCCTTGATACTCAATTAAGCTATCTTAAAATATCTATCTTTAATCTATCTTTAAACTTTATCTATCTATCTTTAAACTTTATCTATCTACCTTTAAACTATATCTATCTATCTATCTATCTATCTATCTATCTATCTATCTATCTATCTATCTATCTATCGAACGATCTATCTAATTATCTATCTATCTATCTATCTATCTAATCCATATTTCTTTCTAACTAATCCATCTTTCTTTCTTTCTTTTTTCTAACTAATCCATTTTCTTTCTTTCTTTCTTTCTTTCTTTCTTTCTTTCTTTCTTTCTTTCTTTCTTTCTTTCTTTCTTTCTTTCTTTTTTATTCCTTTGTTGCTTTCTTTCTAACTAATCCTCTTTCTTTCTTTCTTTCTTTCTTTCTTTCTTTCTTTCTTTCTTTCTTTCTTTCTAACTAATCCATTTTCTTTCTTTCTTTCTAACTAATCTATCTTTCTAACAAATCCATCTTTCTAACTAATCTATCTATCTTTCTTTCTAATTAATCTATCTTTCATTCTAAGTAATCTATCTTTCTTTCTAACTAATCTTTCTTTCTACCTAATCCATCTTTCTAACTAATCTATCTATCTATCTTTCTAACTAATCTAACTAATCTTTCTTTCTTCCTTTCTAACTAATGTATCTATATTTGTCTCTAACTAATCTATCTTTCTTTCTAACTTATCTTTCTTTCTAACTAATCTATCTATCAATCTTTCTAACTAATCTTTCTTTACTATCTATCTATCTATCTATCTATCTATTCAATCTTTCTTTCTAACTAATCTATATATCAGTATTTCTAACTAATCTATCTTTCTTACTAACTAATCTATCTTTCTTTATTTCTTTCTTTCTTTCTTTCTAACAAATCCATCTTTCTAACTTATCTATCTTTCTTTCTAACTAATCTATCTTTCATTCTAACTAATCTATCTTTCTTTCATTCTAACTAATCTGTCTTTCTTTCATTCTAACTAATCCATCCATCTTTCTTTCTTTCTTTCTTTCTTTCTTTCTTTCTTTCTTTCTTTCTATCTTTCTTTCTATCTTTCTTTCTTTCTAACTAATCTATCTATCTTTCATTCTAACTAATCTGTCTTTCTTTCATGCTAACTAATCCATCTTTCATTCTAAATAATCCATCTTTCATTCTAACTAATCCATCTTTCATTCTAACTAATCCATCTTTTTCTTTTTTCTTTCTTTTTTCTTTATTTCTGACTAATCCATCTTGTGACGCATTGGATGTTGTCCCAAAAATGATTGTAATGTCCACAGGAGGGCGATGTTGTGATAAAGAGTTGTGAGTATAAAGGCAAAGAAAAAATGGAACGGAGGTAGCTAGAGCTAGAATGTGCTTTCCACACAAACCTGAAGTGCTAACTTTGTCTGATGTCGGAGGTTAGAGGACTGAAAATGGACTAACACTGGAGGTCTAAACACAGTGACTGGGCCTGACCCAGTTGTTACGGACATCAGTTTATGGATTAACGCTGGCAGCTAGACGAGAGATGGCAACAAACTGGCTGGTTTGAATTGAAATTCCCGGTTTACCATTACTGCTGAACTCTGGAGGAAGACGTCACTCAAGTATTTTCATTTATTTATTTATTATTTTGAGCATCTTTTATTGTTTTCGTGGCTGAGGAACGTTTGAATTGAGTCACTGCAGCGTCAAACAGTGAGATATTCTGAGTGTTTAATCTGTGGAATGGATCATTACGAGTTTGAGACGAGTGTTTGCATCATTGGACAGTGATAAAGACTCTGAACGTTTGAATTGAGTCACTGAATCGTTGAACAGTGAGAGATCCTGAATGTTTTGAACTGTTGAATGAATCGTTGAACTGAGCCATTGAATCGTTGAACTGAGTCATTGAAACGTTGAACTGAGTCATTGAATTGTTGAACTGAGTCATTAGCTGTGTCCCAAAGTGAAGGCTGCGTCCTTCGAAGGCCGTATTTGAAGGCCGGATGGCCGTATTTGAAGGCCGATTGCGTCACCGCGGCGAGACGAAACGTCACAGCGGCGCGACGAAGGACGTCCCAATTCAAAGGCTGCATCCTTGGAAGGTCGCATTTGAAGGCCGATTGCGTCACCGCGGCTCGATTAAGGCTGTCCCAATTCAATTCTGCATCCTCCGAAGGCCGTGTTCGAAGGACGGTTGCGTCATCGCGCCGCGACGAAGGCTACCCTGATTCAAAAGCGACGGCAAATGCGCCCTTCGTTTCCCCGTGAAAAGAAGGATACATAAATGGACACTTAGCGGCCTATCCTACCCCATAAGTCATTGCACGCCGTTGACGACAGGCCGGCGGCCGAGAGATCGGTGGTGGACAGCAAATTCACATTTAAATGTAAGTAGCCTATTATGTTTTCATTTACTCAAATAGCTAGCGAAACCACAGTTAAAGTTTATTATAAACTTCATCTTAACTCCTTCGTCATCATTGCATGGCTTCATTTGTCAGGTAGTTTTAGGCAAAACTTGTGGTAATAAAGTTATTAGTTTAACGACCTATTTGTAATATTTGCACTTGTCTATCTCACTTGTGTATTATAAGAAATATCACTCACCCTAAAGCCTAAAACAACCAACCCCAAAATTTGTTTTTTAATGTTGGTCTAAATTGGTCTTGATGTGTCATATTTTGCAGTGTTAACAATGCACTTAAGATTGCACCCCTGTGTTAAGTACCCTTTCCTGCTTTTTCAGAACAATTCAGGGAAAAATGGGTCTGGGGTATGTAACTCCCATACAGGCACAAAATAATATATATATATATATATATATATATATATAAAATATATATTATTTTGTGCCTGTATGGGAGTTACATTCCCCAGACCCATTTTTATATGGGTATATAATTTTATATATATAAGAAAATTAATACACACATCTTTGCTGAAATGTATTGTGCTGTTGTATTGTGCTGTTGTTGTTAACAAGCCATGGTTAATTTGCTCTGCCTTAGATTGCACGTGTCCTGGGACAGGAGAGGGTGTGAGTGGGAAACCCACTGCTGAAACTTGGCCCTGGTTTGTCCTCATGGATGAGGTGTTGGGACAGAGGCGTTGTACCAACCCCTGAGGACAGATCAGGGCCGAGTTCAGCAGTGGGTGCCCAAGAAGAGGAGGAGCCAGGGGCAGCACCAGCACCAGCACCCGCAACAGCATCAGCACCAGCACCACGAAGAAGGCGAGACAGAGAGGATGAGTTTTTGGACTTGATTAGAGAAGACATGGGACTGCAGAGGCGAGGAGAGCACTGGAGAGTAGGGAGAGGATGGACAGGCTGTTTTCTCTTCTTGAAAGAATTATTGAGAAATATATATATATATTCTTGTTTAACTTTTTTTTTCACCTATATTTTTTAAAAGGAAAAATATAAAAAAATCTGTACATTTATTTATTTTTATGCAACTTTAAATGTGTAAATAAAAGAGAATTCATTGCTCTGGACATTGTTTATTTTTGTAATGATAGTCATAATTTCTACATGAAACAAATTCTTCTATACCTTTTTTCCCCCAACTATTTACAACATACGTTAAACATATCAAATTCAACATAAACATTTAAATTTACAGTACATAAAATAAGAAAAATGATGTAGACTTTTATTCAGCTGAGTGGGAGACCCTGGTGTGCTGCTGGACCGGGATGGGCTCCACAATAGAGATCCTGGTAAGGCCTCCTGCTGGTGGGACATCATCTGGGATGCTCTCCAGAGTGTTTGACTGCATATTTTCACTGTCCACTAAGTTGTCTACCAACAGGTTTGCAGGGCTGACTCATGGAATAAATATTGAGATACTTTATTACACTAAAGTACTTTTAATAACCACTAATACCACATTGGTGAAAAACTACTAGTCATATATTTTAAACCTTAGTTAAGCAATTTTTTAATTATTTGTTTTCATTATCTTGCATACTCTAATGTTCTTAAGGTATCAAGAGTAAAAGTAAAGGAATTCTGCATTTCTATTACTGCATGTTGCATTTTATTTAAGAATATTTTCAAGGTTGATACATTTAAACTATATACTTTTGTGTAGTTTAATGTAAAACAATGCATCATATTGTAAAATAACAGTTTTGTAGTGTTGCTGTCCCGTGTGGGAAAATTACTTTGAGTATTAACGAAGTATATAGTTCCTTACATACCACCACTGGTTATTTTGAATATTAAAGTAACAAAATGTAGGCCTATTGTCACAATATTAACAAATTGTTGCTAACTACAGCTCCGTCCCAGGGCGCATCTGAAGCGCTCGGACCGGTCTAGCCTACGGAGGATTGTTCTTGTCGCCTAGCAACAGTGACTGACAGCTGCCGATGACGAGCGGGACTAACATTCGCACTGGACTTTTTATATTCAACTGGGGTTAAAAACCTGTGTAAATATATTTACCATGGTCCATTTATGTGCATAATAAAAAGAATACACTAGCCTACAAAATCGCATCAAGGTAAGATATAGGCTACATGAACATTTGAATCTTCGGCTAAGCCGAAAGTATGACCTGAAACATCCTTAATACCATGTCCTCCAGTAAAATATAAAACACAAAAATGACAACAGCCAGTTCTGGCTCCATAGCATATCAAATGAATTGTCAGGATGGCAGCATACTCTCGCACCGTTGCTTGGCGCCTGGAGCGGTAATCGGGAACACCTGGCTGCGCAATTAGGAAATCCTACGGAGGCTACATGGTGCGTCCTTCGGAGGACGCATAGGCTGCATCCTTGAAGTCTTCAGTCCTTCGAAGGATGCAGCCTTCACATTGGGACACAGCTATAGAATTGTTGAACTGAGTCATGGAATCGTTGAAATGAGACATTGAATCATTGAACTGAGACTGAATCATTGAACAGTGAGAGTTCCTGAGTATTTGAACTGTGAACGAATCATGAAGAGTTTTGAATCACTGAATCATTGTATGTTTGGTTTGTGTACTTTGAATCAATGCGTGTTGACCCGATGTTATTAAACTAGGATGGTCTAATGCTGTAGTGTTTCAACAAGAGTGTTATGCCAGTTGTATTATTCATGTTAAAAGATCAGCAGAGATTTGAATTTTGAATGAAATAATCAGGTGTAGGAGAGGTACCTCTAGAAATTGTATTAGTGAAATTGAATTAACACCACAAGAATGTATATGTTTTGTTGTTGCAAATTATTTTATTTTTTTTCAAATGGTTAATTGAAATTGTTTTTGTTTTTGTGCGTGTGTAAATCAGAGTAGTATGAATATAAAATAATCCTGCAATACAAAGTAGTTTGTTATCTGGGAAATTGTCTAATGTTCAATAGGATTCATTGGTTGAAAGGTAACAAGTTGAATCCTTTGTATGATTGACTTTGAAATTTAAATTTTACTTATAAGTTGACTTATAAGTTGGCACCCCAGCGAAAACCCAGTCAATCCGCTACAATCTTTCTTTCTAACTAATCTATCTATCAATCTTTCTAACTAATCTATCTTTCTTTTTCTTTTTTTCTGTCTTTCTAACAAATCTTTCTTTCCTTCTAACAGTCTATCCTTTCTAACCCTTCTATCTATCTATCTTTCGTTCAAAGTTTGTTTTTATTGTTTTTAACAATATAAATCACATTCACAATCCCCAACCCCTTAGAATAGCATCCATACTGTCCATTAAAACAAAATGGAATTGTAAAAACCAAGTATACATACAAACATGCTAACAAACATTAACCTCCAACCAAATACAAATACATACATAAAAAAAAAATAATAATAATAAAATAATAATAAAAAATATATAAATTAATAATAATAAAATAAAATAATAAAAAATAATAATAATAAAGTGTCCATAGTAGTGGCATTATTTAAACAGACTTAACATATTCAATAAAAGAGTGCCACAACTTAAAAAAATGTTTTTTCCGATCCTCTTAGCGAATACCTAATTTTTTCAAGGCAGAGACAAGACATCATACACAAGCATGGAGCAATATCGCAAGGCCATGAGAGTAAAATTGCTTTAAAAAATAAAAAAATAAAAAAAATATTTTTTTTTTGGTTTAGGGTGGTTGCTATGGAGCTCTTAGTGGTTGCTAGGGTGCTGTAACTGGTTGCTAGGGAGAAGATTTGAAGAAATGAAGATTTTAGGCCATTACTTATTGGCTGCTTGATAATATAAATCCTCTGAGGGAGAGAGAGAGGGAGAGACGCAGGGGTGTCAGGCCCTTTGGAGTCTGTGTGTGTGAAAACGTCAGTTTGGATTTGAATTTTTTTAGAATGCCCAATGTAAAGTCAATGGGACTTTTTTGGCCGCTTTTTCGTCCGCTATGCGAACATCGTACACCCGATCGCTTAGAAAAGTCATAGCACACCTCTCCTCAATAAGCCGGTCGATTTGACGCCTCACTCAGGGGTCTGTGACAAACGGTGCGGGGCGAGTTTCGCGCCAAACTTTTGTCCGGAATAATAATGAGAAAAACTAGAATGTACATTTCCTGAAGAAAATGTGAGTGGTGCTTGCAGTGGCAAAATTCGGCACGGTTGCTAGGGTTTTACTAGGCGGTTGCTATGGTGTTCTAGGCGGTTTCCAAGGTATTCTGGGTGGTTGCTAAGCGGTTGCTAGGGTGCTGTACATAATTGCATACGAGCCAACAACCATGTCTGTACGATGTTGTGGAGCTGAAATATGGCGTCTATATGTTGCAATATGGTTGCTAGGTGGCTCTAAATGGATGCTAGGGTGTGAATACACAGTTACCATGGTGATATTTACAGACTGTTTTCCAACTGAAACTAATGAGCCAACCCCCATCTCTATACAATATTCTGATGCAGAGATGTAGGTCTTGTAAAATGGTTGGTAGGGTACTCTGTTTGGTTGCTATGGAGTTGCTTGGCAGCTGCTAATGATGAAACTGCAAAGGCATCTTGTCAGTATGAATGCTATAAACCAACTCCCATCTCTATACGATGTTCTGATGCAGAGATATGCGTTTTGCTAAATGGTTGCTAGGGTACTCTGTTTGGTTGCTAGGGAGTAGCTTGGCAGCTGCCAATCATGAAATTCCAAAGGCTGCTTGTCAGTATGAATGATATAATCCAACTCCCATGCCTCTGTGACATTCAGAATGGAAGATGTCCCTCTTTGGATTTTGGTTGCTAGGGTACTCTGTTTGGTTGCTAGGGAGTGGCTTGTCAGCTGCCAATCATGAAACTCCAAAGGCTTCTTGTCAGTATGAATGATATAATCCAACTCCCATGCCTCTGTGACATTCAGAATGGAAGATATGCCTCTTTGGATTTTGGTTGCTATGGTACTCTGTTTGGTTGCTATGGAGTTACTTGGCAGCTGCCAATGATGCAATTCCAAAGGCTTCTTGTCACTATGAATGATATAAACCAACTCCCATGCCTCTGTGACATTCAGAATGGAAGATATCCCTCTTTGTATTTTGGTTGCTAAGGTGCTCGACAATGGTTGCTAGGGCGGGGCTTGGAAGTGTTGAGGTGATTCATGATTGGCTGTTTGCTGCCCCGAGTCAAATGAGACCACCCCCACGTTTCTATGACAATTCAGTCTGGAGATATCTCTTTGAACTCTTTCAATGGAAGTCTATGGAACTTGTTGCTAAGGGGCTCTAAATGGTTGCTAGGGCGTGGCTTGATAGCTTCACAATGATCCTGAGAGACTGATTGGTCGTCTGAGTAAAATGAGGCCTCCCCCTTGTCTCTATGACACTGTGATCCAGAGCTACGTTCAATACAAAGTCCCTATGCAATTTACCATAGTAGGAAAAGCATGTGTGTTTCATGGGACGTTCCTTCCCCATAGTAAGTCAATGGGGCAACTTTGGGCATCTCCTGCCCCCCAGGGGTGCAACTTTTACCCCATTGTGAGGTATGTTCTTACAGAGCCTGTTAGCCTCTTCAAATGTGGCAAATCACACGTTTCTGCGAAATCCTCGCTCAGAGCTACGTGTGGTCAAAGTTCGTCTCAATGTTAAGTCAATGGGACTTTTTTGGCCGCTTTTTCGCCCCTGGGGCGAACACCGCACCCCCGATCACTTATAAAAGTCATAGCACACCTCTCCTTAATGAGCCGGTTGATTTGACACCTCACTCAGGGGTCTGTGACAAACGGTGCGGGGCGAGTTACGCGCCAAACTTTTGTCCAGAATAATAAAAAGAACTAGAATGTACATTTCCTGAAGAAAATGTGAAGTGGTGCTTGCAGTGGCAAAACTCGCCACTCTGTTGCTAGAGTGTGGTACATGATTGCATACGAGCCAACAAACATGTCTGTACGATGTTCTGGTGCTGAGATATGGTTTATTCATGTTGTTCAGGTGGTTGCTAGGGTGTTGCTAGGGTGTTCTGTGTGGTTGCTATGGCTTTGCTAGGTGGTTGCTAGGGTGTTCTGGGTGGTTGCTATGGTGTTGCTAGGCGGTTGCTAGGGTATTCTGGGTGGTTGCTAGGGCGTTGCTAGGCAGTTGCTAGGGTGTTCTGGGTGGTTGCTAGGCGGTTGCTAGGGTGTTATGGGTGGTTGCTAGGCGGTTGCTAGGGTATTATTGGTGGTTGCTAGGGCGTTGCTAGGCAGTTGCTAGGGTATTCTGGGTGGTTGCTAGGGCGTTGCTAGGCAGTTGCTAGGGTGTTCTGAGTGGTTGCTATGGCGTTGCTAGGCGGTTGCTAGGGTATTCTGGGTGGTTGCTAGGGTATTCTTGGCGGTTGCTAGGGCGTTGCTAGGCAGTTGCTAGGGTGTTCTGGATGGTTGCTATGGTGTTGCTAGGCGGTTGCTAGGGTATTCTGAGTGGTTGCTAGGGCGTTGCTAGGCAGTTGCTAGGGTATTCTGGGTGGTTGCTAGGCGGTTGCTAGGGTATTCTTGGTGGTTGCCAGGGCGTTGCTAGGCAGTTGCTAGGGTGTTCTGGGTGGTTGCTATGGTGTTGCTAGGCGGTTGCTAGGGTATTCTGGGTGGTTGCTAGGGCGTTGCTAGGCAGTTGCTATGGTATTCTGGGTGGTTGCTATGGTGTTGCTAAGCGGTTGCTAGGGTATTATGGGTGGTTGCTAGGACGTTGCTAGGCAGTTGCCAGGGTGTTCTGGGTGGTTGCTAGGGTGTTGCTAGGCGGTTGCTAGGGTGTTATGGGTGGTTGCTATGGTGTTGCTAGGCGGTTGCTAGGGTATTCTGGGTGGTTGCTAGGCGGTTGCTAGGGTATTATTAGTGGTTGCTAGGGCGTTGCTAGGCAGTTGCTAGGATGTTCTGGGTGGTTGCTATGGTGTTGCTAGGCGGTTGCTAGGGTATTCTCGGTGGTTGCTAGGGCGTTGCTAGGGTGTTCTGGGTGGTTGCTATGGTGTTGCTGGGTGGTTGCTAGGGCGTTGCTAGGCAGTTGCTAGGGTATTCTGGGTGGTTGCTATGGTGTTACTAGGTGGTTGCTAGGGTATTCTGGATGGTTGCTAGGCAGTTTCTATGGTATTCTGGGTGGTTGCTATGGTGTTGCTAGGCGGTTGCTAGGGTATTCTGGGTGGTTGCTAGGATGTTGCTAGGGTATTCTATGTGGTTGCTAGGGCGTTGCTAGGCAGTTGCTAGGGTATTCTGGGTGGTTGCTAGGGCATTGCTAGGCAGTTGCTAGGGTGTTCTGGGTGGTTGCTATGGTGTTGCTAGGTGGTTGGTAGGGTATTTTGGGTGGTTGCTAGGGAGTTGCTAGGCAGTTGCTATGGTGTTCAGGGCGGTTGCTAAGGTATTATGGGTGGTTACTATGGTGTTACTAACTGGTTGGTAGTTGTCACAGATGATTACTATTGGAGTTCTTAGCATTTTCTTGGCATGATTTAGCACTTACCTAGTCGCTATTAGCATGTAGCTATTCACAGCTAGCATGTGTAGCATGTTGGAATTCCTCTTTGCTAGCATGAGTCAAAAGAGCCAACCCCCATCTCTATACGATGTTCTGATGCAGAGAAATAGGTCTTGTAAAATGGTTGCTAGGGTACTCTGTTTGGTTGCTATGGAGTTGCTTGGCAGCTGCCAATGATGAAACTGCAAAGGCTTCTTGTCACTATGAATGATATAAACCAACTCCCATGCCTCTGTGACATTCAGAATGGAAGATATCCCTCTTTGGATTTTGGTTGCTAGGGTACTCTGTTTGGTTGCTAGGGAGGGGCTAGGAAGTGTTGAGGTGATTCATGATTGGCTGGTTGCCTCCCCGAGTCAACTGAGACCACCCCCATGTTTCTATGACAATTCAGTCCAGAGATATCCCTTTGATCTCTTTCAATGGAAGTCTATGGGACTTGTTGCTAAGGTGCTCTAAATGGTTGCTATGGCGTGACAAGGGGTGGGTCAAAGTTCGTCGCAATGTTAAGTCAATGGGACTTTTTTAGCCGCTTTTTCGCCCCTGGGGTGAACACCGCACCCCCGATCGCTTATAAAAGTCATAGCACACCTCTCCTTAATGAGCCGGTCGATTTGACACCTCATTCATGGGTCTGAGACAAACGGTGCGGGGCGAGTTACGCGCCAAACTTTGTCCAGAATAATAATAAGAAGAACTAGAATGTACATTTCCTGAAGAAAATGTGAAGTGGTGCTTGCAGTGGCAAAATTCGGCACTCGGTTGCTAGGGTGTTGTACATGATCGCATACGAGCCAACAACCATGTCTGTACGCTGTTGTGGAGCTGAAATATGGCTTCTTTATGTTGCAATATGGTTGCTAGGTGGCTGTAAACGGTTGCTAGGGTGTGAATACAAAGTTACCATGGTGAAATTTACAGACTGTTTCCCAACCAAAACAAAAGAGCCAACCCCCATCTCTATATGATGTTCTGATGCAGAGACATGGGTCTTGATAAACGGTTGCTAGGGTCCTATGTTTGGTTGCCAGGGAGTGACTTGGCAGATACCAATGATGAAACTGCAAAGGCTTCTTGTCACTCTGAATGATATAAACCAACTCCCATGCCTCTATGACATTCAGAATGGAAGATATCCCTCCTTGGATTTTGGTTGCTAGGGTACTCTGTTTGGTTGCTAGAGAGTGGCTTGGCAGCTGCCAATGATGAAATTCCAAAGGCTTCTTGTCAGTATGAATGATATAAACCAACTCCCATGCCTGTGTGACATTCAGAAAGGAAGATATTCCTCTTTGGAATTTGGTTGCTAGGGTACTCTGTTTGGTTGATATGGAGTTGCTTGGCAGCTGCCAATCATGAAACACCAAAGGCTTCTTGTCAATATGAATGATATAAACCAACTCCCATGCCTCTGTGACAGTCAGAATGGAAGATATCCCTCTCTGGAGTTTGGTTGCTAGGGTCCTCTGTTTGGTTGCTATGGAGTGGCTTGGCAGCTGTTAATGATGAAACTGCATAAGCTTCTTGTCAGTATGAATGAAAATAAACCAACTCCCATCTCTATACGATGTTCTGATGCAGAGATATAGGTCTTGCTAAACGGTTGCTAGGGTACTCTGTTTGGTTGCTAGGGAGTGGCTTGGCAGCTGCCAATGATGAAATTAAAAAGGCTTCTTGTCACTATGAATGATAAAAAACCAACTCCCATGCATCTGTGACATACAGAATGGAAGATATCCCTCTTTGGATTTTGGTTGCTAGGGTACTCTGTTTGGTTGCTAGGGAGTAGCTTGGCAGCTGCCAACCATAAAACTCCAGAGGCTGCTTGTCAGTATGAATGATATAAACCAACTCCCAGCTCTATACGATGTTCTGATACAGAGAAATTATTTTTGCTAAACGGTTGCTAGGGTACTCTGTTTGGTTGCTAGGGAGTGGCTTGGCAGCTGCCAGTGATGAAACTGCAAAGGCTTCTTGTCACTATGAATGATATAAACCAACTCCCATTTCTTTGTGACATTCAAAATGGAAGATAACCCTCTTTGGATTTTGGTTGCTAGGGTACTCTGTTTGGTTGCTATGGAGTGGCTTGGCAGCTGCCAATAATGAAACTCCAAAGGCTGGTTGTCAGTATGAATGAAACAAACCAACTCCCATGCCTCTGTGACATTCAGAATGGAAGATATCCCTCTTTGCATTTTGGTTGCTAGGGTACTCTGTTTGGTTGCTATGGAGTTGTTTGGCAGCTGCTAATGATGAAACTGTAAAGGCTTATTGTCAGTATGAATGATATAAACCAACTCCCATCTCTATACGATGTTCTGATGCGGAGATATAGGTCTTGCAAAACGGTTGCTAGGGTACTCAAGTTTGGTTGCTATGGAGTGGCTTGGCAGCTGCCAATGATGAAACCGAAAAGGCTTTGTGTCACTATGAATGATATAACCAACTCCCATTTCTCTGTGACATTCAGAATGGCAGATATCCCTCTTTGGATTTTGGTTGCTAGGGTACTCTGTTTGGTTGCTATGGAGTGGCTTGGCAGCTGCCAATGACGAAACTGCAAAGGCTTCTTGTCACTATGAATGATATAAACCAACTCCCATTTCTCTGTGACATTCAGAATGGAAGATATCCCTCTTTGAATTTTGGTTGCTAGGGTACTCTGTTTGGTTGCTAGGGAGTGGCTTGGCAGCTGCCAATGATGAAACTCCAAAGGCTTCTTGTCACTATGAATGATATAAACCAACTCCCATGCCTCTGTGACATTCAGAATGGAAGATATCCCTCTCGGATTTTGGTTGCTAAGGTGCTCGACAATGGTTGCTAGGGAGGGGCTAGGAAGAGTTGAGGGGATTCATGATTGGCTGTTTGCTGCCCCAAGTCAAACGAGACCACCCTCTAGTTTCTATGACAATTCAGTCCGGAGATATCCCTTTGAACTCTTTCAATGGAAGTCTATGGGACTTGTTGCTAAGGTGCTCTAAATGGTTGCTAGGGCGTGGCTTGATAGCTTCACAATGATCCTGAGAGACTGATTGGTCGTCTGAGTAAAATGAGCCCACCCCCTTGTCTCTATGACACTGTGATCCAGAGCTAGGTTCATTACAAAATCCCTATGCAATTTACCATAGTAGGAAAAGCATGTGAGTTTCACAGGATGTTCCTTCCCCATAGTAAGTCAATGGGGCAACTTTGGGCAGCTTCTGCCCCCCAGGGCTACAACTTTTACCCCATTGTGAGGTATGTTCTTACAGAGCCTGTCAGCCTCTTCAAATGTGGCAAATCACAAGTTTATGTGAAATCCTCGCTCTGAGCTAGGAGTCGTCAAAGTTTGTCGCAATGTTAAGTCTATGGGACTTTTTTGGCCGCTTTTTCGCCCCTGGGGCAAACATCGCACCCCCGATCGCTTATAAAAGTCATAGCACACCTCTCCTCAATGAGCCGGTCGATTTGACACCTCACTCAGGGGTCTGAGACAAACGGTGCGGGACGAGTTACGCGCCAAACTTTGTCCAGAATAAAAATAAGAATAACTAGAATGTACATTTCCTGAAGAAAATGTGAAGTGGTGCTTGCAGTGGCAAAATTCGCCACTGGGCAGATGCTAACACAATTACCATGTTGTGATACCATGAGATACCACGTTTTAGCATTATTTACCACGATTTACCATGATTCTAAGATGATTTATTACGATTTACCACATTCCAGCATGATTTACTATGATTAACATGTTGTTAGAATGATGCTAGCATGATTAGCATGTTGCTAGCATGATTAGCATGTTGGTTGGATGATGCTAGCATGATTAGCATGTTGCTAGCATGCTTTTAACAAGATGCTAGCATGATTAGCATGTTTGCTAGCATGTTTTTAGCTAGATGCTAACATGATTAGCATTTTGCTAGCATGATTAGCATGTTGCTAGCATGATGCTAGCTTGATTAGCATGATGCTAGCATTATGCTAGCTTGATTAGCATGTTGTTAGCATGATGCTAGCATGATGCTAGCTTGATTAGCATAATGCTAGCATTATTAGCATGTTGCTAGCATGATGCTAGCTTGATTAGCATGATGCTAACATTATGCTAGCTTGATTAGCATGTTGTTAGCATGATGCTAGCTTTATTAGCATGTTGGTAGCATAATGCTAGCATGATTAGCATGTTGTTAGCATGATGCTAGCTTGATTAGCATGTTGCTAGCATGATGCTAGCTTGATTAGCATGTTGCCATTATGTTTTTAGCAAGATGCTGTTGCCAAGTGGTTGCTAGGGTGTTCTGGGTGGTTGCTATGGTGTTGCTAGGCAGTTGCTAAGGTTTTCTGGGTGGTTGCTAGGCAGTTGCTAGGGTATTCTTGGTGGTTGCTAGGCAGTTGCTAGGGTATTCTTGGTGGTTGCTAGGGCGTTGCTAGATGGTTGCTAGGGTGTTCTGGGTGGTTGCTATGGTGTTGCTAGGCAGTTGCTATGGTATTCTGGGTGGATACTAGGGCATTGCTAGGCAGTTGCTAGGGTGTTCTGGGTGGTTGCTAGGTGTTCTGGGTGGTTGCTAGGCAGTTGCTAGGTGTTCTAGGTGGTTGCTAGGCAGTTGCTAGGGTGTTCTGGGTGCTTGCTAGAGTTTTTTGTGGTTACTAGAGCATTTCTAGACGTTGCTAGGGTGTTCAGGGTGGTTGCTAAGGTGTTTTTGTTAGTTGCTATGGTGTTACTAGGTGGTTGGTAGTTGTCAAATATGGTTACTATGGAGTTTTTATAGAGTTCTTAAAATATTTAATAACGAGTGCCTTTTGTACGGCACTCGGCCTGCGGCCTCGTGCCTATGGCCGAATAGGCACAAGCATGGAGCGATATCGCAAGGCCACGAGAGTAAAATTGCTTTAAAAAATATAAAAAAAATAAAAAAATGTTTTTTTTTGGTTTAGGGTGGTTGCTAGGGAGCTCTTAGTGGTTGCTAGGGTGCTGAAACTGGTTGCTAGGGTGTGGCTATGAAGATTTTAGGCCATAACTTATTGGCTGCTTGATAATATAAATCCTCTGAGGGAGAGAGAGAGGGAGAGACGCAGGGGTGTCAGGCCCTTTGGAGTGGTGTGTGTGTGAAAACGTCGGTTGGGATTTGAATTTTTTTAGAATGCCCAATGTAAAGTCAATGGGGACTTTTTTGGCCGCTTTTTCGTCCGCTGTGCGAACATCGTACACCCGATCGCTTAGAAAAGTCATAGCACACCTCTCCTCAATGAGCCGGTCGATTTGACACTTCACTCAGGGGTCTGTGACAAACGATGCGGGGCGAGTTTCGCGCCAAACTTTGTCCAGAATAATAATAATAATAATAACTAGAATGTACATTTCCTGAAGAAAATGTGAAGTGGTGCTTGCAGTGGCAAAATTCGCCACTGGGCAGATGCTAACACAATTTTCATGTTGTGATACCATGATATACCACATTTTAGCATTATTTACCACGATTTACCATGTTTCTAAGATGATGTACTACGATTTACCACATTCCAGCATGATTTACTATGAATAACATGTTGTTAGAATGATGCTAGCAGGATTAGCATGTTGGTTGGATGATGCTAGCATGATTAGCATGTTGCTAGCATGCTTTTAACAAGATACTAGCATGATTAGCATTTTGCTAGCATGTTTTTAGCTAGATGCTAGCATGATTAGCATGTTGCTAGCATGCTTTTAACAAGATACTAGCATGATTAGCATTTTGCTAGCATGTTTTTAGCTAGATGCTAACATGATTAGCATGTTGCTAGCATGATTAGCATGTTGCTAGCATGATGCTAGCTTGATTAGCATGATGCTAGCATTATGCTAGCTTGACTAGCATGTTGTTAGCATGATGCTAGCTTGATTAGCATGTTGCTAGCATAATGCTAGCATTATGTTAGCTTGATTAGCATGATGCTAACATTATGCTAGCTTGATTAGCATGTTGTTAGCATGATGCTAGCTTGATTAGCATGTTGCTAGCATGATGCTAGCTTGATTAGCATGTTGCTAGCATGATGCTAGCATGATTAGCATGTTGCCAGCATGATTAGCATATTGCCAGCATGTTTTTAGCAAGATGCTGTTGCCAGGTGGTTGCTAGGGTGTTCTGGGTGGTTGCTATGGTGTTGCTAGGCAGTTGCTAAGGTGTTCTGGGTGGTTGCTAGGCAGTTGCTAGAGTATTCTTGGTGGTTGCTAGGCAGTTGCTAGGGTATTCTTGGTGGTTGCTAGGGCGTTGCTAGGTGGTTGCTAGGGTGTTCTGGGTGGTTGCTATGGTGTTGCTAGGCAGTTGCTATGGTATTCTGGGTGGATGCTAGGGCGTTGCTAGAGTGTTCTGGGTGGTTGCTAGGCAGTTGCTAGGTGTTCTGGGTGGTTGCTAGACAGTTGCTAGGGTGTTCTGGGTGGTTGCGAGTGCCTTATGTACGAATATGGCCGAATAGGCACAAGCATGGAGCAATTTCGCAAGGCCACGAGTGTAATATTGCTTTAATTTTTAAAAAAAAAGCAGTTGCTAAGGTGTTCTGGGTGGTTGCTAGGCAGTTGCTAGGGTATTCTTGGTGGTTGCTAGGCAGTTGCTAGGGTATTCTTGGTGGTTGCTATGGCGTTGCTAGATGGTTGCTGGGTGTTCTGGGTGGTTGCTATGGTGTTGCTAGGCAGTTGCTATGGTATTCTGGGTGGATACTAGGGCATTGCTAGGCAGTTGCTAGGGTGTTCTGGGTGGTTGCTAGGTGTTCTGGGTGGTTGCTAGGCAGTTGCTAGGTGTTCTAGGTGGTTGCTAGGCAGTTGCTAGGGTGTTCTGGGTGCTTGCTAGAGTTTTTTGTGGTTACTAGAGCATTTCTAGACATTGCTAGGGTGTTCAGGGTGGTTGCTAAGGTGTTTTTGTTAGTTGCTATGGTGTTACTAGGTGGTTGGTAGTTGTCAAATATGGTTACTATGGAGTTTTTATAGAGTTAATAAAATCTTTAATAACGAATGCCTTCAGTACGGCACGAGGCCTGCGGCCTCGTGCCTATGGCCGAATAGGCACAAGCATGGAGCGATATCGCAAGGCCACGAGAGTAAAATTGCTTTAAAAAATATAAAAAAAAATAAAAAAATGGTTTTTTTTGGTTTAGGGTGGTTGCTAGGGAGCTCTTAGTGGTTGCTAGGGTGCTGAAACTGGTTGCTAGGGTGTGGCTATGAAGATTTTAGGCCATAACTTATTGGCTGCTTGATAATATAAATCCTCTGAGGGAGAGAGAGAGGGAGAGACGCAGGGCTGTCAGGCCCTTTGGAGTCTGTGTGTGTGAAAACGTCGGTTGGGATTCAAATATTTTTAGAACTCCCAATGTAAAGTCAATGGGACTTTTTTGGCCGCTTTTTCGTCCGCTGTGCGAACATCGTACACCCGATCGCTTAGAAAAGTCATAGCACACCTCTCCTCAATGAGCCGGTCGATTTGACACCTCACTCATAGGTCTGTGACAAACGGTGCGGGGCGAGTTACGCGCCAAACTTTTGTCCAGAATAATAAAAAGAATAATAATAAGTATGAGCAATAACAATAGTGATGCTTTCAAAAAAGCACCACTAATAAGAACTAGAATGTACATTTCCTGAAGAAAATGTGAAATGGTGCTTGCAGTGGCAAAACTCTCCACTCGGTTGCTAGGGTGTTGTACATGATTGCATACGAGCCAACAACCATGTTTGTACGATGTTGTGGAGCTGAAATATAGCTTCTATATGTTGCAATATGGTTTATATGTGGCTCTAAACGGTTGCTAGGGCGTTGCTAGGCGGTTGCTAGGGTATTCTGGGTGGTTGCTAGGCGGTTGCTAGGGTATTCTTGGTGGTTGCTAGGGCGTTGCTAGGTGGTTGCTAGGCTGTTCTGGGTGGTTGCTATGTTGTTGCTAAGCGGTTGCTAGGGTATTCTGGGTGGTTGCTATGGTGTTGCTAGGCGGTTGCTAGGGTATTATGGGTGGTTGCTAGGGCGTTGCTAGGGTATTCTGGGTGGTTGCTATGGTGTTGCTAGGCAGTTGCTAGGGTGTTCTGGGTGGTTGCTATGGTGTTGCTAGGCGGTTGCTAGGGTATACTGGGTGGTTGCTAGGCGGTTGCTAGGGTATTCTTGGTGGTTGCTAGGGCGTTGCTAGGCGGTTGCTAGGGTATTCTGGGTGGTTGCTAGGCGGTTGCTAGGGTATTCTTGGTGGTTGCTAGGGCGTTGCTAGGTGGTTGCTAGGCTGTTCTGGGTGGTTGCTAGGGTATTCTGGGTGGTTGCTATGGTGTTGTTAGGCGGTTGCTAGGGTATTCTATGTGGTTGCTAGGCGGTTGCTAGGGTATTCTTGGTGGTTGCTATGGTGTTGCTATTCGGTTGCTAGGGTATTCTGGGTGGTTGCTATGGTGTTCTGGGTGGTTGCTAGGGTGTTGCTAGGCAGTTGCTAGGGTGTTCTGGGTGGTTGCTATGGTGTTGCTAGGTGGTTGCTAGGGTATTCTGGGTGGTTGTTAGGGCGTTGCTAGGTGGTTGCTAGGGTGTTCTTGGTGGTTGCTATGGTGTTGCTAGGCAGTTGCTATGGTATTTTAGGTGGATGCTAGGGCGTTGCTAGGCAGTTGCTATGGTGTTCTGGGTGGTTGCTAGGCAGTTGCTAGGTGTTCTGGGGGGTTGCTAGACAGTTGCTAGGGTGTTCTGGGTGGTTGCTACTGTATTTTTGGTGGTTACTAGAGCGTTTCTAGACGTTGCTAGGGTGTTCAGGATGGTTGTTAAGGTATTATTGGTAGTTGCTATGGTGTTACTAGGTGGTTAGTAGTTGTCAAAGATGGTTACTATGGAGTTTTTATAGAGTTATTAAAATCTTTAATAACGAGTGCCTTCAGTACGGCACTCGGCCTGCGGCCTTGTGCCTATGGCCAAATAGGCACAAGCATGGAGCAATATCGCAAGGCCACGAGTGTAATATTGCGTTAAAAAATACAAAAAAATGTAAAAAAACATTTTTTTTTGGTTTAGGGTGGTTGCTAGGGAGCTCTTAGTGGTTGCTAGGGTGCTGAAACTGGTTGCTAGGGTGTGGCTATCAAGATTTTAGGCCATTACTTATTGGCTGCTTGATAATATAAATCCTCTGAGGGAGAGAGAGAGGGAGAGACGCAGGGGTGTCAGGCCCTTTGGAGTCTGTGTGTGTGAAAACGTCGGTTGGGATTCAAATATTTTTAGAATGCCCAATGTAAAGTCAATGGGACTTTTTTGGCCGCTTTTTCGTCCGCTGTGCGAACATCGTACACCCGATCGCTTAGAAAAGTCATAGCACACCTCTCCTCAATGAGCCGGTCGATTTGACACTTCACTCAGGGGTCTGTGACAAACGGTGCGGGGCGCATTACGCGCCAAACTTTTGTCCGGAATAATAAGAAGAAGAATAATAACTAGAATGTACATTTCCTGAAGAAAATGTGAAGTGGTGCTTGCAGTGGCAAAATTCGCCACTGGGCAGATGCTAACACAATTGACATGTTGTGATACCATGATATACCACATTTTAGCATTATTTACCACGATTTACCATGTTTCTAAGATGATTTATTACGATTTAACATATTCCAGCATTATTTACTATGATTAACATGTTGTTAGAATGATGTTAGCAGGATTAGCATGTTGTTAGAATGATTAGCATGTTGGTTGGATGATGCTAGCATGATTAGCATGTTGCTAGCATGATGCTAGCTTGATTAGCATGTTGCTAGCATGTTTTTAGCTAGATGCTAACATGATTAGCATGTTGCTAGCATGATTAGCTTGGTGCTAGCATGATGCTAGCTTGATTAGCATGTTGCTAGCATAATGTTAGCATTATTAGCATGTTGTTAGCATGATGCTAGCTTGATTAGCATGTTGCTAACATGATGCTAGCTTGATTAGCATGTTGCTAGCATGTTTTTAGCTAGATGCTAACATGATTAGCATGTTGCTATCATGATTAGCTTGGTGCTAGCATGATGCTAGCTTGATTAGCATGTTGCTAGCATAATGTTAGCATTATTAGCGTGTTGTTAGCATGATGCTAGCTTGATTAGCATGATGCTAGCTTGATTAGCATGTTGTTAGCATCATGCTAGCTTTATTAGCATGTTGGTAGCCTAATGCTAGCATGATTAGCATGTTGCTAGCATGATGCTAGCTTGATTAGCATGATGCTAGCATTATGCTAGCTTGATTAGCATGTTGTTAACATGATGTTAGCTTTATTAGCATGTTGGTAGCATAATGCTAGCATGATTAGCATGATGTTAGCATGATGCTAGCTTGATTAGAATGTTGCTAGCATGATGCTAGCTTGATTAGCATGTTGCCAGCATGTTTTTAGCAAGATGCTGTTGCCAGGTGGTTGCTAGGGTGTTCTGGGTGGTTGCTATGGTGTTGCTAGGCAGTTGCTAAGGTGTTCTGGATGGTTGCTAGGCAGTTGCTAGGGTATTCTTGGTGGTTGCTAGGCAGTTGCTAGGGTATTCTTGGTGGTTGCTAGGCAGTTGCTAGGGTATTCTTGGTGGTTGCTAGGCAGTTGCTATGGCATTTTGGGTGGATACTAGGGCATTGCTAGGCAGTTGCTAGGGTGTTCTGGTTGGTTGCTAGGTGTTCTGGGTGGTTGCTAGGCAGTTGCTAGGTGTTCTAGGTGGTTGCTAGGCAGTTGCTAGGGTGTTCTGGGTGCTTGCTAGAGTTTTTTGTGGTTACTAGAGCATTTCTAGACGTTGCTAGGGTGTTCAGGGTGGTTGCTAAGGTGTTTTTGTTAGTTGCTATGGTGTTACTAGGTGGTTGGTAGTTGTCAAATATGGTTACTATGGAGTTTTTATAGAGTTCTTAAAATCTTTAATAACGAGTGCCTTTTGTACGGCACTCGGCCTGCGGCCTCGTGCCTATGGCCGAATAGGCACAAGCATGGAGCAATATCGCAAGGCCACGAGAGTAAAATTGCTTTAAAAAATATTTAAAAAATAAAAAAATGTTTTTTTTTGGTTTAGGGTGGTTGCTAGGGAGCTCTTAGTGGTTGCTAGGGTGCTGAAACTGGTTGCTAGGGTGTGGCTATGAAGATTTTGGGCCATAACTTATTGGCTGCTTGATAATATAAATCCTCTGAGGGAGAGAGAGAGGGAGAGACGCAGGGGTGTCAGGCCCTTTGGAGTGGTGTGTGTGTGAAAACGTCGGTTGGGATTCAAATATTTTTAGAACTCCCAATGTAAAGTCAATGGGACTTTTTTGGCCGCTTTTTCGTCCGCTGTGCGAACATCGTACACCCGATCGCTTAGAAAAGTCATAGCACACCTCTCCTCAATGAGCCGCTCGATTTGACACCTCACTCAGGGGTCTGGGACAAACGGTGCGGGGCGAGTTACGCGCCAAACTTTGTCCAGAATAAAAATAAGAATAATAATAATAAGTATGAGCAATAACAATAGTGATGCTTTTAAAAAAGCACCACTAATAAGTATGCAAGAGAACACTAATGATGCCTTGCTTTCAGCAAGCACCATTAATAATAATAAGTATGCAAGAGAACACTAATGATGCCTTGCTTTCAGCAAGCACCATTAACTAGAATGTACATTTCCTGAAGAAAATGTGAAATGGTGCTTGCAGTGGCAAAACTCGCCACTCGGTTGCTAGAGTGTGGTACATGATTGCATACGAGCCAACAAACATGTCTGTACAATGTTCTGCTGCTGAGATATGGCTTATTCGTGTTGTTCAGGTGGTTGCTAGGGTGTTGCTAGGGTGTTCTGGGTGGTTGCTATGGTGTTGCTAGGCAGTTGCTAGGGTATTCTGGGTGGTTTCTAGGGCGTTGCTAGGCAGTTGCTAGGGTGTTCTGGGTGGTTGCTAGGGTGTTGCTAGGCGGCTGCTAGGGTGTTCTGGGTGGTTGCTAGGGTGTTGCTAGGCAGTTGCTAGGGTATTCTGGGTGGTTGCTAGGGTGTTGCTAGGCGGTTGCTAGGGTGTTCTGGGTGGTTGCTAGGGCATTGCTAGGCAGTTGCTAGGGTGTTCTGGGTGGTTGCTAGGCGGTTGCTTGGGTATTCTTGGTGGTTGCTAGGGCGTTGCTAGGCAGTTGCTAGGGTGTTCTGGGTGGTTGCTATGGTGTTGCTAGGCGGTTGCTAGGGTATTCTGGGTGGTTGCTAGGGCGTTGCTAGGCAGTTGCTAGGGTGTTCTGGGTGGTTGCTATGGTGTTGCTAGGCAGTTGCTAGGGTGTTCTGGGTGGTTGCTAGGGCGTTGCTAGGCAGTTGCTAGGGTGTTCTGGGTGGTTGCTAGGGCGTTGCTAGGGTGTTCTGGGTGGTTGCTAGGCAGTTGCTAGGGTGTTGCTAGGCGGTTGCTAGGGTGTTCTGGGTGGTTGCTATGGTGTTGCTAGGCGGTTGCTAGGGTATTCTGGGTGGTTGCTAGGGCGTTGCTAGGCAGTTGCTAGGGTGTTCAGGGCGGTTGCTAAGGTGTTACTAAGTTGTTGGTAGTTGTCACAGATGATTACTATTGGAGTTCTTAGCATTTTCTTGGCATGATTTAGCACTTACCTAATCGCTATTAGCATATAGCTATTCACAGCTAGCATGTGTAACATGTTGGAATTCCTCTTTGCTAGCATGAGTCAAAAGAGGCAACCCCCATCTCTATACGATGTTCTGATGCAGAGAAATAGGTCTTGCAAAATGGTTGCTAGGGTACTCTTTTTGGTTGCTAGGGAGTGGCTTGGCAGCTGCCAATCATGAAACTCCATAGGCTGCTTGTCAGTGTGAATGATATAAACCAACTCCCATTCCTCTGTGACATTCAGAATGAAAGATATCCTCTATGGATTTTGGTTGCTAAGGTGCTCGACAATGGTTGCTATGGCGGGGCTAGCAAGTGTTGTGGTGTCTCATGAATGGCTGTGTGCTGCCCTGAGTCAAACTTGTCTTAACCCCATCTCTTTATGATGTTCTGATGCAGAGATATAGGTCTTGCAAAATGGTTGCTAGGGTGCTCTGTTTGGTTGGTAGGGAGTGGCTTGGCAGCTGCCAATCATAAAACTCCAAAGGCTGCTTGTCAGTATGAATGATATAAACCAACTCCCATGCCTCTGTGGCATTCAGAATGGAAGATATCCCTCTATGGTTTTGGTTGCTAAGCTGCTCGACAATGGTTGCTAGGGAGGGTATAGGAAGTGTTGAGGTGATTCATGATTGGCTGTGTGCTGCCCTGAGTCAAATGAGACCACCCCGATGTTTCTATGACAATTCAGTCCGGAGATATCCCTTTGATCTCTTTCAATGGAAGTCTATGGGACTTGTTGCTAAGGTGCTCTAAATGGTTGCTAAGGCGTCGCTTGATAGCTTCACAATGATCCTGAGAGACTGATTGGTCGTCTGAGTAAAATGAGCCCACCCCCTTGTCTCTATGACACTGTGATCCAGAGCTATGTTCAATACAAAATCCATATGCAATGTGTAGGACGGCCCATTTCATGGGCCGTCCTACACCATTGTAAGTCAATGGGAAACTTTGGGACGCTCCTGCCCCCCAGGGGTGCAACTTTTACCCCATTGTGAGGTATGTTCTTACAGAGCCTGTCAGCCTCTTCAAATGTGGCAAATCACACGTTTCTGCGAAATCCTCGCTCTGAGCTACGAGTGCTCAAAGTTCGTCGCAATGTTAAGTCAATGGGATTTTTCGGCCGCTTTTTCGCCCCTGGGGCGAACACCGTACCCCCGATCGCTTATAAAAGTCATAGCACACCTCTCCTCAATAAGCCGGTCGATTTGACACCTCACTCAGGGGTCTGTGACAAACGGTGCGGGGCGAGTTACGTGCCAAACTTTTGTGTGGAATAATAAGAAGAATAACTAGAATGTACATTTCCTGAAGAAAATGTGAAGTGGTGCTTGCAGTGGCAAAACTCGCCACTCGGTTGCTAGGGTGTTGTACATGATTGCATACGAGCCAACAACCATGTCTGTATGATGTTGTGGAGCTGAAATATGGCTTCTATATGTTGCAATATGGTTGCTAGGTGGCTCTAAATGGTTGCTAGGGTGTGAATACACAGTTACCATGGTGATATTTACAGAGTGTTTTACAACCGAAACTAATGAGCCAACCCCCATCTCTATACAATATTCTGATGCAGAGATGTAAGTCTTGTAAAATGGTTGCTAGGGTACTCTGTTTGGTTGCTATGGAGTTGCTTGGCAGCTGCTAATGATGAAACTGCAAAGGCTTTTTGTCAGTATGAATGATATAAACCAACTCCCATCTCTATACGATGTTCTGATGCAGAGATAAACGGTTGCTAGGGTACTCTGTTTGGTTGCTAGGGAGTAGCTTGGCAGCTGCCAATCATGAAACTCCAAAGGCTGCTTGTCAGTATGAATGATATAATCCAACTCCCATGCCTCTGTGACATACAGAATGGAAGATATCCCTCTTTGGATTTTGGTTGCTAGTGTACTCTATTTGGTTGCTAGGGAGTGGCTTGGCAGCTGGCAATCATGAAACTCCAAAGGCTGCTTGTCAGTATGAATGAAATAATCCAACTCCCATGCCTCTGTGACATACAGAATGGAAGATATCCCTCTTTGGATTTTGGTTGCTAGGGTACTCTGTTTGGTTGCTAGGGAGTGGCTTGTTAGCTGCCAATCATTAAACTCCAAAGGCTTCTTGTCACTATGAATGATATAAACCAACTCCCATGCCTCTGTGACATTCAGAATGGAAGATATCCCTCTTTGGATTTTGGTTGCTAGGGTACTCTGTTTGGTTGCTAGGGAGTGGCTTGTCAGCTGCCAATCATGAAACTCCAAAGGTTTCTTGTCACTATGAATGATATAAACCAACTCCCATGCCTCTGCGACATTCAGAATGGAAGATATGCCTCTTTGGATTTTGGTTGCTAGGGTACTCTGTTTGGTTGCTAGGGAGTGGCTTGTCAGCTGCCAATCATTAAAGTCCAAAGGCTTCTTGTCACTATGAATGATATAAACCAACTCCCATGCCTCTGTGACATTCAGAATGGAAGATATCCCTCTTTGGATTTTGGTTGCTAAGGTGCTCGACAATGGTTGCTAGGGAGGGGCTTGGAAGTGTTGAGGTGATTCATGATTGGCTGTTTGCTGCCCTGAGTCAACTGAGACCACCCGCATGTTTCTATGACAATTCAGTCTGGAGATATCTCTTTGAAATCTTTCAATGGAAGTCTATGGAACTTGTTGCTAAGGGGCTGTAAATGGTTGCTAGGGCGTGGCTTGATAGCTTCACAATGATCCTGAGAGACTGATTGGTCGTCTGAGTAAAATGAGCCCTCCGCCTTGTCTCTATGACACTGTGATCCAGAGCTACGTTCAATACAAAGTCCCTATGCAATTTACCATAGTAGGAAATGCATGTGTGTTTCACGGGACGTTCCTTCCCCATAGTAAGTCAATGGGGCAACTTTGGGCATCTCCTGCCCCCCAGGGGTGCAACTTTTACCCCATTGTGAGGTATGTTCTTACAGAACCTGTCAGCCACTTCAAATGTGGCAAATCACACGTTTCTGCGAAATCCTCGCTCAGAGCTACGTGTGGTCAAAGTTCGTCGCAATGTTAAGTCAATGGGACTTTTTTGGCCGTTTTTTCGCCCCTGGGGCGAACACCGCACCCCCGATCGCTTATAAAAGTCATAGCACACCTCTCCTTAATGAACCGGTCGATTTGACACCTCACTCAGGGGTCTGTGACAAACGGTACGCGCCAAACTTTGTGTGGAATAATAAGAATAATAATAAGTATGAGCAATAACAATAGTGATGCCTTGCTTTCAGCAAGCACCACTAATAAGTATGAGCAATAACAATAGTGATGCTTTTAAAAAAGCACCACTAATAAGTATGAGCAATAACAATAGTGATGCTTTTAAAAAAGCACCACTAATAATAAGTTTAAATAGGATTTCAGTAAGTTGGCTTTCTCAAGCCAACTTAATAATAAGTTTAAATAGGATTTCAGTAAGTTGGCTTTCTCAAGCCAACTTAATAATAAGAACGCGAACAAAAACAATAGGTGCCTCCGCACCTTCGGTGCTTGGCCCCTAATAATAAGAACCGTCTAACTCCAATAGAGTTTAGAATGTCTTTAAAGGGAGACCAGGCAAGTCTGAGTGTTTTTTCTCTACGAAGCTCCCCCTAGTGTCTGGTAGTAAATGCTTTCAAACACTCTGTCGTAAAAACGAACTGTTGTCCCTCCCCCCCTCGCCACGAGCAACCCAGCTGATCAGCTGTCAGCCCAGCTGAGCAGAGGAACAGGCTATTTCAAAACCAGTTAGGTCTACCGAGGCAAGTAAAGCAATATTTTCTTTCCAACTGATGGTGATTTTTTTTAACATTTTTTTTATTGTGTTGTCATGCATACTATTATTTTTACTGGGAACGAACGATATGAACGAGGCGAACTACTGCTTTGGTGTTTGTTTGTTTTTGGGAGAATGGGCATGAGCATAAATATATATATATATATCTCGGAGGCTAATATTTGTCTAAAGTTATATTAGTAAGGTCTATAAGTTAATCTGGTAGAATGACGGTTTACCTTTGCTTGTCTAAGAAAACATCAGAACGTTTTTTCTAGCTCGATCATGATATGTGCAACATGTTTATTGCCTATTATCAGACGCGTTGACTTAGTGACACAAAATAAAAGTGTAAGTTACACAAATAAAACCGACAGAGGAACGGCCAAACAACTACAGAAATCAAACGTGTTTGCTAATGACAATGCTAACATCAAAGTTATAGTATCTAGCGTACTAGTAAGCCCGTAACAGACAGCGATCATAATAAAAACCTTTACAGACAATAGCAAACATCCTGAGGTCGCAATTACTTGAAATTTAAATATTAAACACAGTTTATTCCAAAGATACTTACAAGTGCAACAGCAGGATCAGCATCCGTTTTGCAGGCTTCTGTTTCTCTCAGTTCTCCCCATTCTGAAAAAGCCGGTCCGATATTTACTCGAGTCTGACTTGCTCGGTCAGTCTCCCGTTTCCTCTTTCATTGGTCCTCCGACAAAGATTTCCTAGCTTTCTGCATCTTTTTTACAGCCTCAGCCATAACTCAATCTATCGTTGCCCTTTGCTTATAGCTAGCCGGTGCTTGAATGGGGGCGTGTACGTGTGCAGTGCCGTCAAGCAATTCGTTACATCGCGAGACCTAATATCACGCGATACTTCCTGACGCCGACCCGCCGGCCCAAAGTTGCAAGTGAGTTTTTTCCGCTCTCGGGCACCAGGGGTGTGCGAAACCACCACCATTCAACTCGAAATAAGTAATATAACCATTCCACTGACTCCAAAGCTGTTCAGTTAAGGTTAAAAAGTTACCTAGAGCACCTTTAAATGCCAATGCGTCTTTTTTGTTATCCACATGTATCTTAAAATCACCAACAATTAGTACTTTATCTGCAGCCAATACTAACTCTGATAGAAAATCATCAAATTCTTTGATAAAGTCTGTATGGTGCCCTGGTGGCCTGTATACAGTAGCCAGCACAAATGTTAAACGTGATTTATCATTTACACTAGATAGTGTTACATTTAGCAACAACACTTCAAAATAATTATATTTAAAACAAGTCTTCTCAGTAATTCTGAAAATATTACTATAAATTACAGCAACACCTCCCCCTTTGCCCTTCAGACGAGGCTCATGTTTATAACAGTAATCTTGCGGGGTGGACTCATTTAAAGTAATGTAATCGTTTGGTTTTAGCCAGGTTTCTGTCAAACACAGCACATCTAGGTTATAGTCTGAAATCATATCATTAACAATAAGTGCTTTTGAAGTAAGGGATCGAATATTCAGCAACCCAAGCTTTATCATTTGTTCATTCGTATTATGTCTGTTTTTTATTTGTTGAACATCAATTAAATTTTTACCCTTGAATGGGTTTAGGAGTTTTTTGTATGCCCTAATTCGGGGAACAGACACAGTCTCTATATGATGATGTCTAAGTGAAAGAGGCTCTATGTGATGGGATTTATCTGACCTGGGTGACGCGAGGCCGCTAGCAGACGGTCGGTTTAGCCAGTCTGTCTGTTTCCTGACCTGAGCCCCAGATTGTCATGTTTGAGCTCTAAGACTATGTGCCATATTACTAGAGAGAAGAGCAGCACCATCCCAGGAGGGATGAATACCATCTCTTTTCAACAGGTCAGGTCTGCCCCAAAAACTTTTCCAATTCTATATTAGGATTCCTGGTTTTCACCCAGGCGGCCCGGGCTCGTCTCCCGGTATGGGAAGACAATTTTTTTTATATTGCCAATAAAATTCAAGTTATTCAGGTTCATCAATAATAATTTTTAGTTATTCATAGTCTTAGAGGCCTACACGAACTGCAGAAACAAGCAGAAGATATGTAAAAACTCATAAATGCTGTTTCAGTACTGAATCATTTTCACAAATACAATTATATTGAATTCAGAAAATTTCACTATGGAATATTTACTTTATCTATCATAATTTCAATTTAGTATGTCATCATTTAAATTTTCCATCTCATAATTATGACGCATAGTCATTTTTAATTTCAACTTTTTAAGTCATAATTTCAACTGTTTAAGTCATAATTATTACTTAATTCAGAATTACAATCTTTGTCAATTACGCCTTTTTAATGTAATACTTAAAACGTTTTTAAGTCATAATTTGGTAGCACTATTTTGATGGTCCTTTTGAACCATATAGTAGTAGACTATAGTAGTGTCGCACCTGCATGTCCACTAACTCACTTGTGAGAGTCAGAGTTTGTAAAGTAAACTCTCATTATTGTTAGAGTATTTGTGCCTCTGTGGTCCATGATGCGGCATAAGTAAAGTTTGTCTTGAGCGAACATTTAATTTTACTCGTCTTAATTCAAAGTATAAGTATAAGATCGTATAAGATCATTTTTACTTGTATCTCCCGAACTATCCTTGATCAGTGTGGAAACACACAGGGTGAAACCCTTTTCTGAGAATATCGGTTATCTACTCAAAATATATGTAGAAGTGTAAATCCGGTGTTTAATATCTGTCTGGTGGCCGCATGAATAGACTTTGGGGAGAGCTGTAGCGACAATGAGTATGAACCAAACACAGACTAATCTTCGTCCAGAATATTAATTCAAACTCTCTGCTTCTTGATGAACAAAGGGGAAGATTTGGTCAGGACTTCGTATCCTCATCCATCTTGTCACGGGGTCCAGGCGCCGACCAGTCTGACTAATTAAAAGAGCCCCCAGCACTAACGAAATAACTGGTAGCTTTGTTGCCAAAATACTGATTGGTTAAGAGAAAGACAGAGACCAAGGTCTAACACTAGAATCCTCACATTCACAGTCTCCAGAAAGTCTGCTAACCAAAGACTTTTATTGGGTTAACTGAAGGAAGAACTGGTCAACGTTTGATAGTTTTGCAAGAGTTCTGTTCTGCTCAGGGCCCTACCAAGAGGTCACCTGACCCCTGCGACTAACAGGCCCCCTCCTCCTTAAGACCTCTGAACGAACAAACAGAGTTCTTTTCTCTCTAAACCAGAAAACTGAGATTCTTCCTACAGTATACATAAAACTCATTCAAGAACAATTTTCAATGGACTTACGATCAGACAATCATGCAATTACAGAATTCTATGTTGTTTTACGTGTGTTGTTTCACCTGTGTGTGTTTTAATATGCTTTGATCCCATATAATTAATTTAATTGTTATAATTATTAGGTGTGTGAATGAAAGTGTGTACTGTTTCATATCAATGCTATCTTACGAACACAACTAGCAAGATGGCTGGAATTAAATCTGTGTAAAATGTTTCATATTCTGATAATAAGAAATCATGCCTAAACTGTTGCATCTGGTCTCTAGAGCTAGAGAACCCCCCAGGGAAGACATGATTTATGACTTTGCAAACAAAACAGCAGTCAGGACTCCATATTTGTAGGAGTAACAAAACCTTTTTTGTTTTAAAAGGAAACCCTTTAAAAACCCAGCTCAGAGCGGCAGAAGTTGGGCAGAAGTGAACAGAACTTGAGCAGAACGGGGGCAGAACCAAGATGAAGAAGAGCAGACGATGGTTATAGCCTAACCATGTAACAGACGACCAGATCAACCCAAATTAAGATCAGATGGGTTAGATTCATTTCCAGTCATCTAGCTCCTTTCCGTATCTCATTTTCTTTCTTTCTTAATGTTATTCTTCTTTTCCGATTGAAAGTCTCGGTTTTTAAGTTAAGTTTTGCTGCAAAGTTTCGGTCCACGATTCGCGGCTGCAACGCACTGCTTTCAACTTCAAAGACTTTCCAACCATCTGCCGTCCACGCCACAGACATTTATCCAAGCACGAGGAGGCCAGCCGACGAATGAACGAGGGAAACCCCCTTTGACGCTCACCAAAGGAATTCCCAAAAGGAAAAGCAAAGACGCAAGTACCTCCAGACTAAAATCTTAACTGGTGCATTGATATAAATTTAATAACCTGCTTAAAACGATAGAAGGGTTAAATTAATGATTGATGGTTCGTTCCAGGTCATGTCTTAAGTGCATATAGAATCTTGAGATTTCATCATCTCACTCATCATCATCTCACTCTTTCCTCACTCTCTTTCCTTTCTGCAACTCGTATGAATGTGTGTGTGTGTTTGTGTTAGAGATTAGCTTTATGTGTTAGTATATAATCAAAGTATTGTTTGTATTTGAAAAGAGATTACTTGTGTATCTGCTTACGAATTTATTGTCTTAAACTTCGATCTAAGTTATCTATGCTTTTACCCTTAATTTACTTCGTAATTTATTGTTAGCTGGGGATTATTCTTTCTTGGCCAGGAAGATATTATATTTCCTAGAGTTAATAATTGTTTATGCTTTCTGTTCATTGGATGAACCGATAAAATGATCATACTATTGATTCTGCTACAGTAAATTCGGAAAATAAAGTTATTAATTATTGATCATAATTCGTTATGAATAATAATTAATGATATTTATACGGGCGTATAAACGCTACAGAGCTGATGATACTATCTATAGCAGGAAGCATGCCCTTTGACCTCCTCGATTTTGGAGGCTTTTTGTTTTTTGTTAAAGACCCTACAAGTTAGTCCTCCCAAAAGAATTTCTCCCATCTAGCGGTGAAATTCTATTTTGCATTTAAACGAATAGAGCTCTCTAGCGCCTCGCTTTTTCAAATGAGTGTTGCAACTGCGGAAGCCGTAATGTGTCAAGAAGCTATGACAACATGGCTTCCAATAGCACTTCATTGAGTTTAACGATACATGTTCTACTGTTATGGCAGCTATATAATGATTTACACAACCAAGCAATGAAAAAAGCTTGCAATTTAGACCATACCTTTGACTTACCTGTTGAGAAGAAAGCAGGCACCTACAGCGTCCCTCTTTCTCCTTCATTAGCTCTTTCCACCCGGGAAAAGCTATCCCGATATTTATTTACATCCCGATAAATTAAATTTTAGCTTTTTGGCCACGAGGATTCCTTCTCCTGTGGCTCGGCATAAGTATGATCCTGCATTATATTGTCCCGCGCAGTGCAGCCTTTCAAATGTGCCGGGGCAGTAGGTAACACCAAACACAATTTGAGGAAATATGGCCTACATTGAGTATTGCAAACACACTGTTCCTCATAGTAGCCAAAAGAGGCATAAACATTGAGCCTTAACTCAAAACCCCTCTTAAGTAAAAAGAGTGAGTCCTCTCCAAATCAAGCCACCACATGGCCTTTCTAGCTAGATCACTCATTCTTCTTTATATGAGTATTCTAACCCCCTTACCTGAGGGCGTTGCCCCCTGGTGACCAGGAAGATCATTACAAAACAGCTATAGACAGCCAGTAATAGTGAACACACTCTGGAACTGTTACATAACCCTCCCTTCTGAAAAAGGCTAGACAGCCCCAAAAAAGGGTTTTAACTTCTCTACATGATAGATCTCGACATTATTTGGCTCCTGGACCATTTTTACTCGATAATTGACTTAAGTTTTGACATAACTTTAGCAGGTCCTTGCCACTTGGGAGCCAGCTTTGCCATATAAGCATCACTTGCTCGAGACAACGGGTGAGTTTGTACCCATACTAAGTCTCCTTCATATTGGACTAATCTCCTTCTGAGATCATAATACTTGGCCTGTCTCCTCTGGGCTCTACTCACATTTTCTAAGCGGCTTGGTCAGGGTCTGGAGACTTGTGGACAAGATGCTCGAGGGGACCTTTCAGTTTTCTGCCAATTGCAATTTCAGCAGGTGTGTGGTCAGTGCTCTCCTGCCATGCCGAATTTAGGGCATACCGAAATTCAGGGATCCACCTATCCCATTGGCGATGGTTCTCTTGCACATAGGAGGCTAACATGGTCTTAAGGGTACGGTTAATTCGCTCCGTCAAATAAGTCTGAGGATGGTAAGCCGTTGTGAGTTTCTGGACCACACCCCACTGCTTGCAGGTATCTTGAAGCAGTTGAGATGTAAATTGAGGTCCTCAATCTGAGACTAGATATGCTGGGGTACCCCACCTGGTAAAGATATCCTTTGTCAGGACATTTGAAATCAAGGGTGTTTTTGCAGATCTTAAAGGAAATAACTCCACCCACTTGCTGCAATAATCCACAATCACCAGCAGGTATTCATTCAGGCGAGTACTTTTGGAAAAAGGCCCCATTAGGTCAATCCCTAACATAAAGCCTGGTTCAACAATGGGAGTTGATTGAAGCCGGCCTGCAAGTTTGGTGATCCGTGGCTTATACTGCTGGCACGTCTGACACTCTTTACAGGTCTTCCAGACATCCTTCCGAATCTCTGGCCAATAGGCCACCTCCAGCAATCTGCGCAAGGTTTTCATGCGTCCCAGATGTCCGGACAAGGGGTTTGCATGGACGAATTGAAGACACTGCTCTCTGTATTGTGTAGGAATGATCACTTGGAAAACTTGACCTCCATCTTTGTTGACGGTACACCTAAATAAGTAGTCATTTTGAATGACATAACGAATTCGATTTGGATTTGCAACATCAATTTTGGCTTCATCCCAGAGATGCTGAAGAGAAACATCCTCTTTCTGCCCACGCTCGATGTCCTCCCAGTTCAAAGGTAAGTTACATGGGGCACTGACCGCCTGAGAGAGAGCAATTGTCCCAGGGATTTCTTCTTCCATTCCTCGTGACAGCGTGTCAGGGATAACATTGCACTGCCCTCTACGGTACTTTACCGTAAAATCGAAGCTTTGGAGCCGAATGGCCCATCTTGTTAACTGAGATGTGGGTCTTGGATGATTAAAAACCCATGTGAGTGCAGAATGGTCTGTAAGCACATCAAAGTGTCTTCCTTCGAGGTACTCTCGCCATTTCTCCACAGCCCATACCACAGCGAGACACTCTTTCTCAGCTGTGGAGTATGACTTCTCAGCACTCTGCAGCAGCTTAGAAGCATACGCTACTACATTTTCCCCTTGATCAGTTTCTTGTGTTAATACTGCTCCCAAACCAACGTTACTGGCATCTGTTTGCACTCTGAAGGGCCGACTGAAATCTGGAGGTCTAAGTATAGGAGCTTTCTGCAGAGCTTCCTTTAGCCACTCAAATGATTGTTGGCACTCCTGAGTCCATACCCACAAGACATCCTTCTTTTTCAGGGCATGAAGAGGTGCTGCACGCTCTAAAAAAGTTATGTATGAAGCGATGATACCAACCCACCAAGCCAAGGAATCGCTGGACTTCCTTCACATTCTTGGGAGTTGGGAAATTATGGACAGCTTCAACCTTAGAGGGTTCAGTCTTTACTCCTCCTTCTGAGATGACATGACCAAGGAACGAAAGGGACTTTCTTATTAGGTTGCATTTTTTCAAGTTCAAAGTCAAACCAGAAGCTTCCAGCTTTGTGAACAGCTGTCTTAAATGCCCAAAGTGCTCCTGAACATTAGCCGAGTACACAACAATATCGTCTATATAGACAAAACAACATCTACCGATGAGCTCTTGTAAGATGGTATTCATTAATCGCTGGAAAGTCAAAGCAGCATTTTTCAAACCAAAAGGAAGACGAATGAACTCATATTGTGCAGATTTGGTGACAAAAGCAGTTTTGGGAATGCTATCTTCCTCCATACAGACTTGCCAATAACCACTCTTCAGATCTAAATTGCTGAAAACCGAGGCTCCATACAAAGAGACGAGAATGTCCTGCACCTGATGCATAGAAAAACCATCTAGTGGAGTTTTTGCATTTAAAGACCTGTAGTCTACGCAGAAGCGCAAACTACCATCCTTTTTTGGCACCAATACAATAGGTGCAGCCCACGGGGAAGTGGATGAACGAATGATTCCCTTTTCCAGCATCTTCAACACCTCATCCTCAATCAATTTTTGCTTATGAATTGGGGTAGGGTATGCTCGTTTCCTCACTGGAATTTCATCACTGGAAATTTCAATGCCTGATGGTGGAAGTTCTTCCCAGTGAATCAGTACACACTGTAGGCCAATCAAAGAGAAGGCTTTCTAATTGATGTCTCTGGGAAGGTAAGGCATCTGCTGAATTCACAAGATCTTTAATTATAGTTCTGGTGGCCTCATTGATTTGAACAGCAGGTAGTGCCAAATGTAATCTGGTTGCAGTTGAAAAGAAGTCAGTATTATGTGAAGACGAAGGGATGGTAAACTGATGCACCTTATCTTCTTCGGGCAAAGAATATGTTGCGCCATGGAAGTCCAAGGCCATGCCAGAGACATTCAAGAAATCAAGGCCTATTATGAAGGGAAAAGTCAAATCACGATCTCTCATGATGTAAGCGTTAAAAGGATAAAAATGGTCATGCAATGTGCATTCTAATGTTACCTTTCCCAAGGCATGTTGAAGGTGTCCATTGGCAAGGGAAAACATCTGCCCTCTAGCAGACTGCCAAGCCTCCTCCCTTTACTTGATACGATGTCAAAGGGATTCTTGTACCAATGAGTAAGTGCTGCCTGTATCTATTAAAGCTTCAAAGGGATAACCACGAATAACTAGAGGTAATGTCAGAGGAGTTACAGAACGCTCACAAGTTCCATCCAAGAGCGCAATAGGTTGACTATCATGCTGACCTCGACCAGCTCTTCCAACCACAGCAGGTTTTCGTGATTGCTCAGCCTGCCTCTGTCTCCAATATGCTCTCTCCTCATTGAGGTCTCTCCCCACCAATGTTCCCACTCTAACCATCTCGTCCACTGTGGATACGGTACCCCTTAGTACGCTAGCAATACGAGGATTGCAGTTTCGGAGAGTGGCTTGTAGAATTTCTCTTTCAGACATAGAAGGCTTCAGTCTTAAGCACAACGCTCTGTATTGATAAACAAAAGTGCGTATACTTTCTCCTATTTCCTGTTTTCGCTCCCTGATTTTCCTTTCAGCTTCGACTTCGTGGTCATCAGGTAAGAACGATCGCAAGAAGAGGGTCTTAAATTGAGCCCAAGTTTTTACCCGGGTTCTCTCAGCAATCCACCAGTCTTTTGCTGTGTGGATAAGTACTGACGGAAGCATGGATAATATCTCTGTACTACTTAGAGGGTGAATAGCCAGATATTCATCACACTTCTCTAGGTAGGCTATTGGATCTTCTCCTTCCTGACTACTGAACTTTGGAAATTCAATTTTGATGGGAGCACTAAAGTGAATTGATCGCTGGCAGTCCATGACAGCATTTCCCAGCGATTGCATATTCTGCTCAAGGAGCTGTTTCACTCTCTGACATTCTTGTTTAGTTCCATCAAGTATGGTTTCTGCCAACTTCTTGTGCGACCTTTCTAGGGCACTGACTTGAGATTCCAAATGATACACCTGGTCATGCTGGGTTTTAAATCCATCAAGTACCTATGTTTCAAAGTCCTTAATGCGACACTTGATATCATTCTCCAACCCCATCACTTTTTGTTCAACTTGGCTTACCCTTGAGGCGATCACCATAGATATCAGACTCTCATCCTCCTCTATTGGAGGTGGCGGTGGCAGCACAGTTAGCTCTTCTCCCTCTTCACCCTCCAACACAGGATCCAAATAGAGACTACTGAGCGACTGTATGATATCTTGCAGGGGTTCACGACGCAGAGTGAAAGCATCTGAACCATAATCTGGCTCTATTGGGCCCTCACCCACTGTCTCGGCAGGATCAGCATCCATTTTGGGAGGTTATGAGTAAACTACCATATATAAAAAAATACAAATTGGTATTAAAGCAACATGAATGACTGAAAAAGTACAAGGTATTACTGCTCAACTATAAACGATTAAGTATATAAAAAAAATACAATTGTTTGTATAATACCCAGTACACACAAACAAATAAATCAAGAATATTTCAAATGAACTGGTTGCCTTTGGAAGGTCCCTGTTCGGGCGCCATTTTGTGTGACAACTCGTCTAATATCAAAGACAAAAATGAAACACAAAAAAAAATAAGGGGGGAATCACATCCAAATATAATTGCCAACCACCAGCTCAAAATGAATATATATCAAAATAATATATCACAACACCATAAAGCAATAATAGCTTACAATCACCCAAAACCTGGTCCAATGAGACCTTCAACAGTAGTTCAGTCCATACAAGGTAAACACAAAACCATAAAAGGATAATATGGATAATATGTGTGTAATGGAAATAATGAACCTGCCATCCAGCGATGATCAGTCCAATTGTTAGTGCACAAAAGTTCAGTTCAAAATTGGACCAGTTGCGACCACAGTCTCATCACCGAAAAAAAACTCACTCAGCCAAAACTTGTAGTCCTCTGGGCCAGGTTTGGAAAAAAATATATAATCCACCAAAGAAATCCAATCGAAGAAGATTTAATGCTGGGGTTAAGTCCGTATTGAACACAAGGATTCCAGGTAACACCAAACAACACAATTTGAGGAAATATGGCCCACATTGAGTATTGCAAACACACTGTTCCTCAAATAGTAGCCAAAAGAGGCATAAACATTGAGCCTTAACTCAAAACCCCTCTTAAGTAAAAAGAGTGAGTCCTCTCCAAATCAAGCCACCACATGGCCTTTCTAGCTAGATCACTCATTCTCCCTTACCTGAGGGTGTTGCCCCCTGGTGACCAGGAAGATCATTACAAAACAGCTATAGACAGCCAGTAATAGTGAACACACTCTGGAACTGTTAACTTGTACTAATTTATTTACAGAGTATTTTTCTAATATATTGCAGTGAACACGTGGAAACTGTATCAATTGCAGCGCATCTGTACAGGCACTCTAACGTGAATAACTGACATAACAAACATTGGTTAAGCAAATCTTGCTCAATGCTTAATCTTTCCTCAAAGTAGTGAGAACGACAGTCAATCTGACACAGTTTTAGGTTTATTTATTTATTTATTTATGAACATTAATTAGAGGATCAACCCCATGAGATGAAACATCTCGTTTTCATGGGGGTCCTCAGGATCATGTCCAAACAACAAAAAACAGCAGAACAACAGAGTAGATACAATCAAATAAGACAAAGTCATAACAATAATAAAATAATAATACAAAAAAAAAAAAAAAAAAAAAAAAGAACTAAAAACTAACTAAGAAAAAAAACTAAGCGCACGCACTCACACACTTTCACACGCACCATACGGACACGCACGCCCGCACTCTCACACACACACACACACACACACACACACACACACACACACACACACACACACACACAAGCTCTCACTATCCCCACCCATCACAGATAGACATTCATATACTGAATAAAAACATGCATAACATGACACATATCGATGCTAAATCTGAAATGCTAGAAACATAGACAAGTATTCTGAAGATGTGTTAACAAAGCAGTTCGGAACAGAGGAAAAGACGTAAGCGAACGAATGGATGCAGGAAGGCTGTTCCAGTCATGAGGGGCTCTAACACAGAAAGATATTTCCCAATTTCTCTCTTAACTCTAGGGACAGTAAAGAAGATCTGTTCGTTGTGACGAAGGCTATAATGTGAACTGTAAGGCACTAAATATTGCGATAAATAATATGGATATTGAAAGTAAATACATTTAAAAATGAGCTGAAGCCGATGATATTGTCTTCTGGCTGAGGGTGCAAGCCAGGACAGCTGTTCATACATCACACAATGATGTGTCCTATAGGGGCAGCGTAGGACGAAACGGCACAGGCTGTTGTAAACCACATCAAGAGAGTGTAGACAAGTGGCAGTAGTGTTGGCATATATAATATCTGCAACAAAAGAATAGGTAGCAACAACTGAGAGACTATCCTTTTCCTAACCTGAAAGTTAAAGCAATCTATTGAATGATATAATGTTTTAAGACGAAAACTAAGTTTGTTGTTCAGCGCGTGTACATGAGCTTTGAATGAAAGATCAGTTTCTAGCCAAACACCGAGATATTTAAATTTTTCGGTTGGCTCTAAAGGAGAAGAATCAAGAAAATGCAAATTAAGATTATTTCTATCTTTCTTCTGAAAAAGCATACAGTATGATTTTGATTTATTCAGCAGGAGTTTATTAAATGACAGCCACTGCTGTACAGAATCAAAGTCATGTTGTAAAGTATAATTTATGTCGGGAATATTTGGTTTGGAGCAATATATAATTGTATCATCTGCATAAAGATGAATGTCACATTCTGAACAACATAGTGGTGTAAGGACCATCCATTAGCCCAACGACGGAATCCAACGGCCTGGCGAAGGTTTAATACGTGTATGTCTTTTCAGCGATCCAGTGAAGTGCACTTAATTTATTGGAACTTAGTTTTAGTATTACTTTAGCTCTATGCGTAATCTGACTCCAATTTCAAATGATAATAAAAATTTAGATCGTATTTCTGATTAGAAAATAATCATAAATATTGATTATGAATTAATTTAGATCTTTGATTATTCTGATTATCCCATACTTTCAATTATTCGTTCATTACGGACCTAGTGTCGCTTTGAGACGTCACGTCGTGACTGCGCGCTCACGATCACAAACTAGCCAGTCCTGAAATAGTCAGAGGGTGCAGTACAAATATTTTACCCCATGCGGCCGCACACTACAGACCCATAGGTGTAATTTATATAATATTTGCAGCATACAACATGCTAAGTCAGGGAATAGTCAGAAATCAGGAGGTCTTCCTAAGATGTGCCCCATGGTCCATTCAAAGTGCCTCCAGTTTGATCTATTCTGGACAAAATTTTGCGGAAACACCAGACTACACATTAATCTACTGGAAATAATGATTTCAGAAGAATGCAGAATAAATCAAGGTTAACATTTATTTGTCAGGTAAAAATGTTTCATGCCAATTACAGAAGTAAATTATTAAAAGCCAATTCAAAAAATATATGACATCATTTACTCAAAGATGACTCTAAAAGTAAGTAATGTTTTCCTGACAGAGACACACAGTAATGTGTCAGGGTTTTCCAAAAGGAAAATACTGACATGCATAACTGTGTGGGGGATTCTCCTGGTAAAAGATTCCCAAAGGTTGCTCTGTTCCCTCACCTTAAATACCAGATCAGAACAGAAGGGGGGTTAAGCAAATGTTGTTTAGAGTTGTTTGGGCCAATCCATGTACCCGAGGGGGGTAGCACCTGGTTTCTTGGGATATCGTAAAGAGATATCAGCCAGAGAGATACAGGATTATCCTAAGTTCTCAATCTTTCTCATTAAACCAATGACTGCAATGAAATTAAGACCATTTTACCAATCGCACTGTGCCCTTTTAAATGACACCAAACATGAAAAGGAAAACCAACATATTCACAAGATACACCATATGTGTTAAAAAGACATTCCTTGAGGAGGGAGAGGGGGATGCAGAGATAAGGAAGAAGGACAGTTTGGGCAGGACAAGATTCTGTGCTCTGTCTTTACTATCTTCTGTCTAGGGTGCATTTTACTGCTTTATTGCAGGGTGAGTTTTGTTTTAACAGGAAAATCAGTTCTTACAGTGGCAAGTCATTAATAAAAATGGAAAATAACAAAGGCCCAAGCGAAGAACCCTGGGGTATGCCTTTATCTACACCTGTAAAATTCGACTGACTGCCCCTGAAGGACACACACTGGCGGCGATGATGAAAATAAGAGTTAAACCACAGAAGAGATGAACGGGAAAGGCCAATTGAATATAATTTATCCAAGAGCAGATAATGATCAACTAAATCAAATGCTTTTGTAAGATCTAAGAAGATGGCACCAGTACACATATTATTGTCAAAACTAGAAAAAATATCATTTGTAAATTTCAAAAGAGCAGTGGTAGTAGAGAAATGTTTCCAGAATCCTGACTGGCATTGAGATAGTAAATTGTTATGAGAGAGATAGTTAGATAATTGATTGAAGATTATTTTCTCAAAAATTTTCACAATACTGTTAATTATTGAGATAGGTCTGTAATTGTTCAAATTTTGGGTGTCCCCTCCTTTATGCAATGGAGTGACTTTAGTACACTTCCATGCCAGAGGCACTTCATGGGTTAGAAATGACAAATTAAAAAGCTCAGCCAATGGAGAGGATAGGACATGTGAAGAAAGTTTGATAAACTTACCCTCAATGCCGTCAGGGCCAGGTCCACTGCTAGAGGATAGCTTGCTAATGGCCAACTGGACATCAGCTGAGCTAACCTGTCGGAATGTGAAAGAACTATCGCAGGGCTGAGAATTAACAGACAGCTCTGAGTAAAAGAGCGATGACTGTACCTGCGGTGTTTTGGAGAAATGCGAACTAAATGCATTGGAAATCACTGCTGGATCATTAACAATTTCATTATTGATTGTCATATTACTCGTGGTACTGTTAGATTTACCAAGTAAGGTATTCATTTTTTTCCAAAAATGTTTAGGATTACTGAAGTCATTTGACAAACTTATTTCTGTAGTAATTGGCTTTAGCATTTCTTGTTTGAGTAGTGCATGTGTTTCGCAGCCGTTTGTATTCCTCCCAATCACTAGAAAGTTTTGTATATTTGTGTTTATTCCACGCCCTATCCCTCTGCTTAAACGGACTGATAAGATCCCCGTTTACCCAAGGTAAATGATGACCTTTGACCTTAATAGTTGTCCAAGGGGCATGCTTATCAATAACTTGCACAAATTCTGTATAAAAGAAATTCCAGGCAGCTTCCGCATCAGGAATTAGGCTAAGTCTATTCCAATTTATCCTTCTCACATCATTTATAAATAAATCACTGTTAAATAATTTCATGTCACGGATCTTAATATATTTCGGAGAAAGATGGGGAGTTGAAATTTTCCAAATGCAATATATGATAGAGTGGTCGCTAAAACAATCCGAGAGAACACCAGATTTTATTATTCTGTTGGGGTGTGTGACTAGTATCCAGTCAAGAAGAGATTTACAACTTGGACTGATTCCTGTTGGCTCTTCAATAATTTGTGTAAAAGTTGAACCATTAAACATGTTACGTTCCGTGAGAGTACAAGGATCAGTCCAATTTAAATTGAAGTCCCCCAACAGAACAATTTCTGATGAGTCACCAAATGATGAAACAGTGGCTAGAATGTTTCGAACAGACTCTAGCTTGGGAGATGTTGGTGGGCGATATATGTTGCCAATTATTAATTGTTTATTTGCATGAAGAGTAAGCTTAACAAAGATACCTTCAAAAAGCTCAGGTTTCACTTTAGGAGTAATTAATTGTGATTTCAAATTTGATGAAATGTAAGTGGCAACCCCACCTCCCCTAGATCCTCTATCAAACCTATATATAATGTAGTTATCCAGTTTAACATTGGAATCTGCTGTATTTTCATTTAACCAGGTTTCAGACAATGTTATAATATTGGGATTATTATAAACAAGCCATGCCCTTAATTGATCAATTTTAGGAACTAAACTGCGAATGTTTAGATTACGTGAAGACCTTTACCCATTGATTACAGTTTGAAAAGTAAAGCAAACTGGACATGTCTGAATTACAATAATGCTAGTGATTGTGGTAAGGTGAATATGAGAGCAAACCAACATGCAAACCACATGCACATACACACACATGCATACGCACACACAAGATCTTGCATTGAAACAAAGCAAAAAATGTCAACAAATCAAATAACTGTCCTTTGCTCGCTCCCCTGAAAATAACACTACTGAACTTCAACAATCATATTACTTTATTATATTTTGCTAGATAAAAAAAAAGAAGAAAAAAAAGAAGAAAAAAAGAGATCCACAACAAAATTTCACGAATTAAATCTCGGTGTGATAGAACAACAAAACTGCATACTATTACCAACTAAAAAATTGGCAAGCCTCCAAGCCGTAAAAAGGAAAATCAAAATCAGGTCAGGTAATCGTGGCCCACAGCTGATCAGCAGAAGTATTTCAGTAAGACAGTGATAACGTGAGTTAGCCAGTTAGCAGGAGACCTACACAATATAAAACTCAAAACGAAGTATTTTGAACACCATCTTTCTAGAGCAAGCGATTTGTGAATCCTGCATTGAACTCCGAGATTTGAGAATCAGTCGTCTGTGAAATAAAGGGAACACAGCAAAAGTGTAGGATTATACTGCTGTGATACCGTGGTAAAGATGAACTTTAACCTCTGATTCTCCACATGCTCGTCCTTGGGCAGTGAACACACTGGCTTTACCTTCACATTATAGAGCACAGCGTCTCCTGGACATGATGCTCTCCAGTGTCCACAGGGATCAGCTGCTGGCTTGAGGTTCGAGTTTTCCCAGTGTCTGCGTGCACTATAAGTGGGCGGGCAATATGCTAATGTTTCGTCTTGACGTCACAACGAAACGGCTAATGACTCGTTTGAAAAACGATTAATTTCATTGACTCAGAGTCGACTCTTACTTTTGAAAGATAATGACTTTATATACGGGGCACTTTCAGATTTTAAACTTTGCAGGATGTTTTCATTCACTTTCAACATGTTACACACTACATGAAAGGTCATTTTCAAAAATCCATAATTGGGCACTTTAACAATGTAAGTCAAAAGTTCAAGGTGCATATGCAATTATAGCAATACAAACTAACAGCTCCTGTGGATTATTATATTGTATTCACTGTATGCATTTTAACAGACTAAAGTTATGTATGCATTTCAAGTAAAAGTACCATTAAATTCCAAATAATTTAGTGTGAGTAAAAAGTATCTTATTTAAAAGTACTCATGAGTAGTGAGTAATGAGCTGCGGATTCTACCATCTTATAATAAGTCAAGTATATTTGTATAGCGCTTTTCACAATACAGATTGTATCAAAGCAGCTTCATAGTATTAAATTAAAATAATACAACAAGGTTTGTTTCTAGTGGAATTTATTGATTGGTAAAATTAAATTAAATATCCCCAAAATATCCCCAACTGAGCAAGCCAAAGGCAACAGTGGCAAGGAACCGAAAAACTCCATCAGGTGACCTAATGGAGAAAAAAAAACCTTGGGAGAACCCAGGCTCAGTCGGGGGCCAGTTCTCCTCTGGCGTTTATGAACTAGAGGTCAGATTTAACTGTAAGATTAAAAATATTATATGAATGCCTGGCTGAAGAGATGCGTCTTTAATCTAGTTTTAAACTGGGAGAGCGAGTCTGAGCAACGAACAGTATCAGGAAGACTATTCCAGAGTTTAGGAGCTAAATGTGAAAACGCTCTCCCTCCTTTAGTGGAATTTATTGATCTTAAAGAGCGCGATGGATTATAGGGCGATAGAAGATCCGTTAAATAGACTGGAGCTAAGCCGTTTAGGGCTTTATAAGTCAGTAGCAATACCTTGTAGTTAATACGGAACTTTATAGGTAACCAATGTAGTGATGATAAAATCGGTGTTATATGATCATATTTTCTTGATCTAGTAAGAACTCTAGCGGCGGCATTTTGGACTAACTGTAGCTTGTTTATTGAGGATGCAGGACAACCAGCTAATAAAGCATTACAGTAATCTAGTCTCGAGGTCATGAATGCATGAACTAACTTTTCTGCATCAGAAACTGATAGCATATTACGTAGCTTAGCAATGTTTCTAAGGTGGAAAAAGGCTGTTCTTGTAACACATGAAATATGATTTTCAAAAGACAGGTTGCAGTCAAGTATAACACCCAGGTCTTTTATTGTAGAGGATAAAGTAACAGGACATCCTACTATGTTAAAGTTGTATTGTGAGAGGTTTTGTGGGCGGTTTTTTGAACCGATAAGTATTACCTCTGTCTTGTCTGGATTCAATAAAAGAAAATTACGCGTCATCCAATCTTTTATATCTTTAACACACTCTGTCAATTTGGATAATTTAGCGTTTTCATCCGGCCGTGATGAAATATATATTTGAGTGTCATCAGCATAACAATGGAAACTAATTCCATGTTTCCTTATAATACACTGCTCAAAAAAATTAAAGGAACACTTTGAAAACACATCAGATCTCAATGGGGAAAAATATCATGCTGGATATCTATACTAATATGGACTGGGTAATGTGTTATGAACGAAAGGATGCCACATCGTTTGATGGAAATGAAAATAATCAACCTACAGAGGATTGAATTCAAAGACACCCCGGAAATCTAAGTGAAAAAATGATGCAGCAGGCTTGTCAATTTTGCTGAAATTTCATTGCAGCAACTCAAAATGGTTCTCAGTAGTTTGTATGGCCCCCACGTGCTTGTATGCATGCCTGACAACGTCGGGACATGCTCCTACTGAGACGACGGATGGTGTCCTGGGGTATTTCCTCCCAGATCTGGACCAGCGCATCACTGAGCTCCTGGACAGTCTGAGGTGCAACCAGGTGATGTCAGATGGACCGAAACACAATGTCCCAGAGGTGTTCTATTGGATGTAGGTCAGGTGAGCGTGGTGGCCCTTCAATGGTATCATTCCTTCATCCTCCAGGAACTGCCTGCATGCTCTCGCCACATGAGGCCGGGCATTGTTGTGCACCAGGAGGAACCCAGGACCCACTGCACCAGCATAGGGTCTGACAATGGATCCAAGGATTTCATCCCGATACCTAATGGCAGTCAGGGTGCCATTGTCTAGCCTGCAGAGGTCTGTGCGTCCCTCCATGGATATGCCTCCCCAGACCATCACTGACCCACCACCAAACCGGTCATGCTGAACGATGTTACAGGCAGCATAACATTCTCCACGGCTTCTCCAGACCCTTTCCTGTCTGTCACGTGCTCAGGGTGAACCTGCTCTCATTTGTGAAAACCACAGGGCACCAGTGGCGGACCTGCCAATTCTGGTGTTCAATGGGAAATGCCAATCGAGCTCCCTGGTGCTGGGCAGTGAGCACAGGGCCCACTAGAAGACGTCGGGCCCTCAGGCCACCCTCATGAAGTCTGTTTCTGATTGTTTGGTCAGAGACATTCACACCAGTGGCCTGCTGGAGGTCATTTTGTAGGGTTCTGGCAGTGCTCCTCATGTTCCTCCTCGCACAAAGGAGCAGATACCGGTCCTGCTGATGGGTTAAGGACCTTCTACGGCCCTGTCCAGCTCTCCTAGAGTAGCTGTCTGTCTTCCTGGAATCTCCTCCATGCTCTTGAGACTGTGCTGGGAGACACAGTAAACCTTCTGGCAATGGCACGTATTGATGAGCCATCCTGAAGGAGCTGGACTGCCTGCGCAACCTCTGTAGGGTCCAGGTATCGCCTCATGCTACCAGTAGTGACACTGACCCTAGCCAAATGCAAAACTGGTGAAAAACAGTCTGAAAAGATGAGTAGGGAAAAAATGTCAGTGGCCTCCACCTGTAAAACCATTCCTGTTTTGGGGGTTGTCTCACTGTTGCCCATCTAGTGCACCTGCTGTTAATTTCATTAACACTAAAGCAGCTGAAACTGATTACCAACCCCCTCTGTTACTTAACTGACCAGATCAATATCCCAGGAGTTTAACTGACTTGATGCTATTCTCTGATTAAAATGTGTTCCCTTTATTTTTTTGAGCAGTGTATTTCCAAGTGGCAGCATATTGAGAATAACAGAGGGCCTAACACAGATCCCTGTGGCACTCCATAGTTTACTGGAGTTATGATCAATTTTTCTCCATTTAAATAGACAAAATGGTAGCGGTCAGATAAGTATGATCTAAACCAGCTTAATGCTTGTCCTTGAACACCAGTATAATTTTGTAGTCGATCTAAGAGTATTGTGTGTATAGTATCGAACGCAGCACTAAGATCAAGTAAAACTAATATTGAGACACAGCCTTGGTCAGAAGCTAAGAGTAAATCATTTGTGATTTTAACAAGCGCAGTTTCAGTGCTATGATGCGGTCTGAATCCAGACTGAAACTTTTCATAGATGTCATTTTCTTGCAAGAAAGAGCCCAGTTGAGCGGACACAACTTTTTCTAGTATTTTAGAAATTTTGAGAAATTATCTATGGTGGATGGAAGGATTGTTCTGCCTGGTCGAAAACGCGGCGCAGCATGACATATTACAGCAGTACGCAATATGCAAGTTACCATGTAATGGTCAGTAACATCATCACTTTGTGGAATGATATCTATATCGGTTGGATCGGTTCCATATGATATAATTGAATCGAGTGTATGATTAAGATGATGAGTGGGACCAGTGATGTTTTGCTTGACCCCAAAGGAATTTAATAAATCTATAAACGCAGCCCCTAACGCATCATTTGGATTATGTACGTGTATGTTAAAATCTCCAACAATTAATGCTTTATCGACGTTGACCAATAGATCTGAGAGAAAATCTGCAAACTCTTTTAGGAAATCAGCGTAAGGCCCTGGCGGTCTACAGAGCCGTCGCATAGACTGTGTGAACTGTGCAACCGCACAGGGCCTCGCGCCACTAGGGGGCCTCACAATCCTGCTGTTTTTTTTTTTGTCCCCACCACTTTTTAAAACATCTCGCGGCACGAATGTATCAGTTCTACAAATAAATAAAACATCTCCAGTTAACTGGCAGAGCATTCATTTCGTTCGTTTTTTAAATAAGAGACGATCTAGCGCTGAATGTGTTTTTTTTTAACAAGTGATCAAAGTGATCGTTGCCGCTGCGATCATGCGGATACAGTGTTTTCTCGTGTGGCTCGCGCACACACCGCACTGTCTTTACTCGGACACGCGCTTCAATACGTTGCGGATACTCTCTATTCGTTCTGGTGAAATCACAAAACATCCCTGCTTGATATACAACCACTGATGAACATAATCGGTTATGATGAGAGAAAAAAACTATACGAGAAAAAAAAAAAACTATACGAGTGTGGATTAGAACCCAAAACCTCTAACACGCTAAGCGAAAGTTCTACCACTGGACCATTCAGACACACGTTAGTTAAGTAGGCGGATCTATGTATTTATTCATACGAAAATTCTCGAGTTGACTTGAGTTGATGTAAAGCCACTCGTTGTTGCACAGTTGATTTTTTTCCCTCTGAAATAAATAGCAAAAAGTCATAGCTGAGACTATGTGCATGATTATGCTGTATTATTCTACTTGATAAAAACGTATTGCAGCGATATTATGCGTGCAATAGCCTAGAACTAGAACAGCTACGTTCGTGTGACTGTTATTCATGCGCAATTGAGCATCCACATCAAAGAGCAGGGCCTCGCATTTCAAGTTCGCACAGGGCCTCGCACCCCACCAGCGACGGCACTGGCGGTCTATATACGGTAGCCAAGGCTAGAGATAATAGGGATTTTTTTCTTACATCTGAGAGCGTAACATTTAGTACAAGCACTTCAAACGAAATAAACTTGTCACCTGTTTTCTGAGTAACATTGAGAATATCTCTATAGATTGTTGCAACACCGCCGCCACGACCAATCAGACGGGGCTTGTGCTTATAGGAGTATCCAGATGGAGTAGACTCATTTAGACCAAAATAATCATTTGGTTTAAGCCAGGTTTCAGTAAGGCAAAGTACATCGAAGCTATTATCTGTGACTATTTCATTTACAATAACTGCCTTAGGTGTGAGCGATCTAATGTTTAGAAGACCTAGCTTTAGAAATTGTTTTTGTTCACTAATAGCAGTATTTTCTGTTTTAATAACAATTAGATTGTTCCTAGATCCTGCAGTAAATTTATTATTTGATCTCACTTAACAAGGAATAGACACTGTTTCTATGCAATGTTCTACACTAGTATTTAAATCAGTTAAATTGGTGCAGCAGAGAATATGATTTGGACTTTTGGTTACTAGTCAAAAGGTATTTAACATTTTGGAGATGTTATCTGACAGAAGATCCACTTCGAATCTGCTTGGGTGTAAGCCATCGGCACGGAAAAGCCTAGGACGCTCCCAAAACAGATTCCAATTATTTACAAAGAGCAGTTTCTGCTCATTACACCATGACATTAACCATTCATTTAGCGCGAATAATCTACTGAACTTTTCATGTCCTAGTCGGTACGTGGGAAGCGGTCCAGACACAATGATCGTTATATCAGGCGATGTGCTGCGTACCGTATCGATCAGATTCCTGAAGTCTTTCTTCAGAACCTCTGTCTGTCGCAGCCTGATATCGTTTACTCCCGCGTGCAACACGACGGCTCTGACACGCACGTCACCGTTCAAGATCTCGGGTACCCGCGCAGCGATATCGAAAACACGAGCACCAGGAAAGGAAAGCACACGAGCACCGTGCCGGACGATGGAATCGCCGATGATCACAGCATCGCGTTCCGTTTCGCGAAGAGGGGAGAAGCGGTTTTGGGTGGATAACTCGAAAACCGGGAAGGGCGGAGAGATTCGTGCTCTGGTCCTGGCCCGCGTCTTCCGCTGCGGAACCACTCAGGGTTCGTGGTGGCGTGTTGGAGCCGGAGTGAACGAAACCATGGCTGATCGTGACCTGGGCGCTCGGGACCGATGCTGAGAAACGCAAGGAGTAGACGAGGTCGGAGTGAGCGGATTACTAATGTTACTCACTGATTTGTGTGCATCGGCGCGTGATGTTTCAAGAGCTAAACGCCGGTCTCTCATCGACGCATCGGTGCGTGCTGTTTCAAGAGCTAAACGCCGGTCTCTCATCGACGCATCTGTGCGTGCTGTTTCAAGAATTCCTAGATCTGAACTTGAAGAATTGAAAAAGAAGCATCAGGTCTTCAGAGACAGGTACAGTATGGTGATGTGTGATGATTCTTGTATAACCTTGAGGGCTACCTCACCAACCGGTCATGACCATTTTGAATTTTCACATTATTGAATTGTTTTATCAGCTTAAATGTGCTACAACTTATATCCTAAAGTGACTATAGGCTAATGTATTTAATGTCAAATAAGCAAATGTGGCTACGGTGGTCACATACACTTTTAGGGTGGACAGGGACAGCCAACCCTCCAACCTCTCCTACAGGAAAGAAAGCAATGACCTGACAGTGCATCTTTGTGGGTCCTCCCCACAGGAAGCACACCAATTAATGAACAGACTCCACTTCAAAGCATAGGCCCACCTCGTAGAGGGGTGATGGCGTCTATCATCACATCTGTGGTGACAGACCACTCAAATCTTCCACGTCCCGTCCAGTGGCCAGACATGGAGGTTCCAGAGGTCTTGGGCACAGGTCCCAAATTGTGGCCCATACCTCAGAAAGAAGAGAATTTGCCAGGGAGGGACTGTCGTTAGGAGCATGAGCTCCAGGAAACATATGGCACAACTAGCAAGACTTGCTCTTCATCCTCCTGACCTAGCACAATGTCTGTGCAAGCAGGCTCAGAAAAAAATCCTCCAACTGTAAGTGCTTAGGACAGGGTGGATAATTCCACTGTAATCCAATGCCAGTGGCAGCCTGGGCATGTATGGCTGCAAACTCGCAGCACACTCACCCGGGGGCAGGAGTTCAGCCACATCTTCCACGTCAGAAGGCTCCAGCCCACACCCCAATGCTGCTATCGATAGTTCATCCTCATCTGAAAACCCTAATGAAATGAAGTGTGCATCATGTGATGCAACTTGCCCAAGAAAACCACCGAACACAATGTGTGAGAGAAGCGGGAGGTCCATGGGGATTTACCCGGCGGAAACACTCTTGCATAATGTCCTCATGTCGCCCTGAGCACTAGCTGCAGTACGGGTAGCGGCTGAGGTTTCTCCCTCTCTGGCCAGGATAAAGAGACATGGCTGCACTCCTTTCCCTTTGTTCTTGTATCAGTTCCTGTGTGCCGTATGCTCCCTTCACAAGCTATCGGAAATTTCTTACTTCCCACTTTTAAGTTGCAATTACAAGCTTGTCACATTAAAGTTCTCGGAAAGAACAGGAATCATTGAGGACACCAGATTTATTCTTACCAAGTTATTGGGAAAATCTCATTAAAGCTAAAATTATATCTGTCATTGCATTCATTGACAACCATATAAACATTCACCGCATCTAGAATAGTGAGCTTGCTGATGATTCTGGATTTTAGGTCAAATACATTTGTGTATTTGTCTCTCATTTGTGTGTATAAAATAATTTTTCATGAATGTTCTACTTTAACGTCAAGACGATTTAGCTGTTGTGGAAAAAATGAATAAGGTATTCCAGTCACAGCAGTTCTTGACTCACCCAACTTGGGAACTTGGGTATGAAAAATGATTACTGAGTTTTGACTTGAGAGGGCATTTTTAACTAGGAGACTAAGTATTTACAATAATTCCAATAGCATGTCAAGCCATCATTAGTTGACCCATTTTCCTAGTGTATAAGTGGAGGGTGCACTTATTTTGTTGTTTTATTTTATTATATTAAATAATAATAAAATATGTATGAAATTACAACTTTATTTACCTTTTGATATTGATGCTTTTTCCTTTTCCTAAGGATGTCAATTGAGGCATCTCTTGAAATTGGAACCAGTGGTGAGATGTTTGAAGACATCAGTAATCCCTGCAGAGAGTCTGAACTAAGATCGAGCTACAACAAAATGAAAACAACTATGTGGCCGAAAATCCTAAAAGAAATTGGAAAAACATCAAAAGAAAGAACAGAAGATAAAAATGAAGAAAAGAAGAGAGCAAAAAAAATGATTAAGGTAACATTCTAATACTCTTACAGAATTCATATGTCATTTTGGATGACTAAATGTTATACAATTCTAAATAACATTAGTTTATTGGAAATATACTCTTTTACAGGAAGTGTTTGCCAAAGCAGCAGATGACATGATGGAAAAGAAAACAGCCCTTGGATCATTTTTCAAAATAAGTGATAAATCAACTGTTAACAAAAAGGTACAGACTTACAATCCTATATATTACCTATATACAATACTATATTTTATATATATTAAGGTACTTTGGCCAATGAAATATATTTTCTGTATTTTAATATAAAAATGTAGGCTAATAACAGCTGATGATTCACTGTTGTGCTTTTGCTATTATTTAGCGATTGCAGTGCTTCGATATGGCTGCTCAAAGTCTGCAATTGATGATATTTTGGGAAGAATGTACACGTTATCAAGATATGTACAAGGTATGTTCATCCATGTAGATCATACTACAATGAACTGCAGTCATTATAATCGAACAATTTTAAATTCAATATATTCACAACATTGTTTTTCGTTGGCAACCTCTGTAAATCGTGTCTCTATGAAAAGCAAAACTGTCATTACATATTATAACTTTATTGATAAACTAAAATTTCAAACTGTAACATCAATAAAATTCGGTACATCACAACATTTTTATATTTATTCATTTATTTTACAAAAAGAAGAAAATACAGTACATAAACTTCCTTTCCAAGCTGCAAGAATGACTCTTTTTCTAATTCCTCTACATTATGATTTCACACAGTAGCAGACATTTGTATGTGACCATCTCCACAACAGCACATTGTTACAGTTATGCCTAGTTCTGGTCTGTTTAATCATCTGTTTGCCTGTGTTCCTTTGTTCTCCTTTTCCCACCACAATCATAATGGATATTGTTTTATTCATAACAGCTGTTTTTTATTGACTTCATCACCGTGTGTATTTAAGTTCCTTAACTTCACTCATTCTTTTTCCGGTATTGTTTGTGCATGGCACACTGTTTCGAGTTGTTGGCTTATGTTTAAGGGTATGTTCACACTTGGCATGTTTGGTTGGATTAAAACGAACCCTGGTGCGATTGCTCTGTTAGTGCAGTTCATTTGAACGTGTGAATGCTGGCATCTGAACCCTGCTGCGAACCAAACAAGCAGACCGAGAACGCTGAAAAGATGAGTCTCAGTCCACTTCCAAACGAACTCTTGTGCGGTTTGAATAATATACCTTCCAATGACATGTAAACGAACCAAAAACAGGAAGATGAGACCCTATCATATCCCAGAAGATATCCCTATCCCTTTAGGTTTAGTACTATCTTTAGGTTCAGTGATAAAAATGCCAATCGGAAGGCTGTGGACCAGGACTAAATGTCTTTTTGTTGTTGTTGTTGTTGGTCCAAACCAAACGAACCGAACTACAAGTGTGAACACACCCTAATAAAGACTGTCGTTATTTATTTATATTTAGATATTCTTCATTCTTGGTTTTAAACCGTTCCACACATCAGGGCCTATTTGACCTAATCACTTCTATAGTCCACCCAACAGCGATGAGCAGTGAGATGACAGAGCAACTTAAGAGCAGAGAGAACAGGCACTTTAAGACACCTAAAGATTCCTGCAAAATCTTTTTTTAAATAGATTGCACTACAATTAAAATCAGGGAATATCACCAGATATAAGGCCTCATGTATCAATCTAACGTAGAAACGAGTGCAGGAATCATCTTATGACAGGGTTCACATGTGATTTATATATGCTGCCAATCCCATCGTACCAATGATCATACGTTGATAAATGTGGCAGCTGAAAACAATCGTCATTTGAATATCACGCCCCTAGTTTACGACATGGAGAAATATAACCCGTCCAAGAACAGGAAATAATCTCATGACAATTAAATTAATCTTATTCCAAAACCCGTTAACCTCATAATTGCAAACAATTACATAAATTTATTTTTATATTAAATACTAGTAAATGAAACTAAACATTTATAAACATTATAAACACTATAGCCTAGGCTATTTTTCGCTCACTCCACAACAAATCCTTTAAATTTAACAGTATTTAGAACAGAACAAGGATGAAAAATAAGCTACAAATTAAATATTAAAATATAAATAAAAACTTATTAAATTAGTGGCATTCATAAACAAAATACAAATGTCAAGCCAAAATGAATTTATTTAAAGCGAAAACAGCAATTCTAGAACTGAAGTTGTGTGTGCGCGCAAGTACTTGGATTTAATTAAATAAAGATAAAGAAAACAAGCATCACACCATTTTTTGTTTTTTTGATTTTTGTTTTTTGCTTATCTGTTTATTTAGGTGAAATATATTTTGTTTAGTCCTATTTCCCCCCCCCTATTATATACCTAATTTTATTCTGTTTTTCTCCATTCAAAAAAAATTCTGCAAGTGCGTGATGCGATGATGTGTGAACCCTCATGTTGTTTATGCTGATATTTGCACATGTAAAACTAACCCACTGGAGAAAAACAAACATTTGTGATATGTTTAATGGATCACAGACACCATTCTATTCGAAATAATTACATTTTAATTTGACATTCTAATCTTAAGGGTTGATGATCGATTGAGCTTCGGTTGTCGGTCAGGCAAATAATGTGAATGAAGAAAATACTCTCATTACAATCCTCCACCAAATTAACTGTGCTACACACAAGTTTCAGATAACTTAAAAACTTGCGTGTACAAGAGCTGAGACCTGACACGAGATTTGAATGTAGCCACCGCTCATGTCCATATTAATAAACGCCAAGTTTTGCGTGGAAACAACCGTACACTCGTTCTGTCATACTTTCATTTAATAAATGAGGCCCAATGTGCTGTTGGTGGATATGGAAATGTAGCATCTCTGCAAGGCCTTCCGTAAAACCCGGGCATTAGGAACGTGTGGATGCACTTATTTTTAAAGACGTCCCTGATGACAGCTGGGAATTCTATGTCTGGCTTTTCAAATGATCAATCAAATGCTCAAAGCGAGAACTCAAATGATAAATCAAATATAAATTACATATTTGTCGATCAAGTTACTTTTGTAAGGGAAGACAGATGGACTGATTAATCTAAACTTATTTGAATAAGTATTATTTTCTATATTTTCCTATCCTAATTTCTAAAAACTGATGTGGGATCAGCTACAGCCACACAATCGACACTAGTCATTTTATAGTAAAGAGACAGGCAGACTTAAAAATGATGACAGTTTTGTTTTTCCTTTTTCACAATCTCTGCATGTTGACGAAAAAAGCAATGTCATGAATGTATTTAATTTCACAGTACTTTTATCATGTAAATAAAAAAAATTATGAATGAATAGGAAAATGAGATGTAGAAATATTAGTGCAGTTGCTCCAACAGTTTCTGTGAAAAATCAATAACTGTTTAATTTATTTTTTAACTATTTTGAATTATTTCAGCAACTTGGACACAGCTCTCCAGACTATCTATGTGAACTTGCAGATCAGTGTTACAAACAGGGTTGCCTGATGGAATTACACAATCCACCTTTGACTCTTGACTGGAAGAGTGACGATGGGTGTCCCTTCCCACCTATTACCACCAAATCAATGGATAAATGAAATTAGCTACCAAGACAAAATGTACTTGTACTTAACAAAAGAATAATTACTTTTTATTAGTCAAATAAATGATGATAATACATGGTTAATGCTGATTCAGTACATAATAAAGTGTATGGAGTAGGGTTTTGTAAAATCACATTAATATATTGCATTATTTTAGTATTGATGCAACTCAATTGTGAAATCATTAAATGGATCTTAGAAGCCTTTTATCATTTATTTCAAAGCTAAATATCCTCTCACTCTTAACATAACTGACGTTTTGAAGGTGATCTGTAATTTTTTCAATGTTAAAACAATTTCTTCTGTCCCAGTTTAATATGCAGAGTCAAACACAAGTAAATGTATTTTAGTGTGAATATACATTTTATTTGTGATGTGTTATCATATTAAAAATAAAGCATTAAAACCCATTATTGAAAATTAATGAATAAAATAATAAAACTGTATTTTAAACTAACCATGATTCTAACAGTGATAAACTTTACTTCCTCTTTTCAGGGCTAACATTCTAACACTTGGAAACACATTGTACTAAAACGTTCTGTTTTTGTCTATTTGAGTTATGGAAAATTGTTCTCATGAAGCTCCATGTCAGAGCGCGTATTGTTTTCAGAGAAACACATGATCAAGGAGGTAAGACAACAACCTATTTGTAATATTTGCATAGTCTCATTTGTGTATTAGAACAAATATTCCTCACCCTATAAAGCCCACAACAATAAGAAAAGCATTAGATAAGGCAATGGGGTTTCACTTTTATGTGTTTTTGTAGTGCTGATGCAAGCTATGTCTACAAATGTTTTAACCAAATTTGAGTATCCAGAAATATGATTTCTGAATATGTTGTATGCATGTCCTGATGTGTCATATTTTGCACTGTTAACAATGCACTAATGTTAAGATTGCACCCCTGTGTTAATATTTTTCATAAATCTGCAGAAAATGAGTCTGCTGGGGAAGGTAACTCCCATACAGGCCAAAAAAATTTGAACAACTTAAAAAAACAAAAACAAAGACAGTTAATAGACACGTCTTTGCTGAAATGTATTGTGCTGTTGTTGTTAACAAGCCGTGGTTAATTTGCTCTTCCCTCCGCCTGGTCTGCTGGGGAAGGTAACTCCCATACAGGCAAAAAAAATATATATACATATAAAAAAATAAAAAAAATAAAAATAAATAAGTAAATAAAGTGAGAGTTTATACACACATCTTCGCTGAAATGTATTGTGCTGTTGTTGACAAAAAGCCATGGTTAATTTGCTCTGCCTTAGGACTGCAAGTGTCCTGGGACAGGAGAGGGTATGATTGGGAAACCCACTGCTGAAACGTGGCCCTGGTTTGTCCTCATGGATGAGGTGTTGGGACAGAGGCATTGCAGAGTCAGCACGCGCTATAGTGCTTTCACATATGCTGCGTTTGCAGTGCGTAACTGATCCACGGCTGTACCACAAACACATATACTCACTATTTTTATTTCAAATCCAGAAGTTATGCAGCAACTTTAATTTTTTTTTAAAAGTTTTGTCAGCATTGCGATTCTCTTTGTACACATATACACTCTTTAATAGACGTAATTCACTTTTAAGCACAATTTAAAGGTGGGGGAGGGGGGTATGGTACGACCGTTTGATTGACACACTTACTGTCCAATGATTCTAGGTGGTCTTGGAAATGATTGGCTGGAGTTTTTCGAGTCCTGCCCGTTCCACAGATGATTAAATTGCTTAATTTTCATTTCAGTGCTTCTAACTCAGTGGCTGTAAGTGGGTTAGGAATAGGATTTCAAGTGATTTTGAAAAAAATGGACAAAAAAAGAGAATCACATACCCCACCTTTAAACAACGTATTATTCAATGCACTACTTCTATCTAGATGTATAAGCAAGTGGTAACATATTTAGCCGTGTAGTTATATTAAAATCGCAAACATTTTAAATTAAAACTTAAAATTGACAAAAACGGCCAAATCTCATGCCTTTTCTTTTGCATTTAAATTTTAATACAATAAATCTTGCATGTCACAAAGAACTTGTTTTTCCACCTCCACGAATGAGACGAGTGTTACTTTTCTGTTCGCTATTTTTGCTATTTTTCCATAGTGGTACACTATATTGACTGGGTTAAATAGAATTGCATTACTAAAAAGAGACTAAAATACGATTTGCATTGACTAAAACTAGACTAAATTTCATCAGTTTTCGTCGACTAAAACTAGACGAAAATAGTTATGGATAATTCTGACTAAAATAAGACAAATGCTCAGACTTTTAGTCGACTGAAACTTGACTAGACTAAAAAGAGTATGAACGTGACTAAAACTAATAAAAACTAAAATGACAGCTTGACACAAAGACTAGACTAAAACTAAAATTAAAGCAGGCCGCTAAAAACAACACTAGCTGCATCTGAACTGAATCCGTTCAAACTAATTCTACCATTTATTTTCCTACTAGCCTGACCTGTTATTAAATGCATCCCCTCCCAAACAGAACCTAAATTTCCCATTTTCATTTTTAGCTCGAGATCTTCCTTATAAGCTGCTTTAGCCCTCTTAATTTCACACTTAATTTCTCTTTTTAGCATATAATGCTCTACAGTATTTCCCTCTTTGAAAGCCCTATTTCTTCTTGAAAGAAGAATCTTGAGTGATTTTGTAACCCACGGTTTGCTGTTTGAAAATCTCCTAAACAATTTCACAGGTAATTAACATGTCCTCACAAAACGTCACATAACTAAAAATTGCATCTGTTTCTTGAACAATGTCCGAACCAGAGTCCTTGAAAAAAAAAAAACAGTCCAATCTGTACACTCCAGACACCCTTTTAAAAGTAATGTAGCATCATTAGACCAGTATTTCATCTTGATTACCTGTGCCTTCTCACGTTTCAGAACAGTTTTATATATAGGGACAAGTAATACCATATTATGATCTGAAGTTCCCAAAGGTGGTTTACGAAATGACTTATGAGGTCCTTTAATCGATCCATAACAGTGATGCGCGGGTTGATCCGAAATGAGCGGGTGCCTGCGGTCACCCGCGGTCAACCGCGGTTACGAGTCATCCAAAAATATTTTTAATGATATTCGGGTCGCGGTCGGTCGGGTCGTTTGAAATAAAGATGCCAATTAAACCTTTGTAATTTATATAGTACTAGACACAATTTTCTATGAAATACATAGGCCTACACTTTATTGGCTGAATAACTGGCGCGAAGATGACGCACGAGCTCAGTCTGCAGGTAGAGATGGAGGCGGCAAGAGAAAAGGTGAAGACTGGGGAGTGGAAGCTCCACAAATACACAAATAGAAAGAGCAAAGTGTGGGAGACATTTGCCGAAATAATGAAAGATGATGACCAAAGTGCTGGCTTTGTCATGTGTACTTCTTGCGATGCTATTTACACATTTGTTAGCCACAAAACTGGCACGACCAACCAGGCACGGCGCCAAGATTCCAGTTTTGAATGGGCCAGACCAATTGTGGGTGGGCCTTAAATTAAAAACGTTAAATTAAAACAAAAAACGTTATCCAATCACTGCTTAACCTAATAAAAAATATTGACTAATATAGCCTACTGTTATATTATCTGTGCGTATATAATATAGATTTTAATAGCTTGATGCTCTTTAAATATTTTGTTGCATTGTTAAAAGTTTCGGTGCATAGGACGGACCGATCCGCGATCGCTCTCCATGGTTCTGACCAAAGAAGAGCGCTTTGGAATCTCCATTACGCATCGTACGCATCATGCGCTACGAAGACTAAGGTATAATTTAACTAAAGGTATACTACCACTAAAGGTATATCATTGCTAGGCGTCTTCAGGGCTATCATCCACTCGCGAGGCAGAGGCGCTGAAAGGCAGAGGCGCTGGCGCCCTCCTAGCAACGGCGCTGTTTTTGGTAAAACATGATTTTGACCACTTCATTAAGTTTTGTTTTATAGAAAACTCTTTTTAAAAGATTTTCGTTTTGTATAAATTGTATCTTAATTTTGATCAATGTTTTATCAATCAGTTGCCCGTATTTAATAAATAAGAAGCAAATAGCAGACAATGTAATAAGGCGCCGGCACGATCACTTGCCTTGCATGTGAACTGGAGGGCGCCGAAACTCAGCTTGTGCCTCACAGATTTGAGAAATATAGGCTATAAATTACAGAAAGCTTGAAATGTCTAAACGAAAATATTCAAACCAAAATAAATAGGCTACTCTCTGATTATAATCCATATGAAATGTGCATTTCTCTCTGGCGTTCATGGCGAGTCTGCAATCTCTGCATCGTCAACTTCATCTTTGCAGCGACACAGAAAACACCAGTTTATTACTAAACAATTAAATGTCTCCTTGCTAATTTAGACAAATTCATAATCATTACTTTAACCGGTTCTTTGTGGCAAGCTTTATGCGTGCGGTCATAACGCTTATTATCCTGTAGGCTATAGCCTATTTAAGTAATTCAATTAATATAAAAGGGCGATTTGTCCACAAATGGCTTAAATGAACAACTACTAGTTGACTAGAAAAAAAAAATTAGTCGGAGGCAGCCCTTATTCCACATATTTTCGAACCAGCAGGCCATTCTGTGTTGAGCGAGCGACCCTGCGGAATGAGTGGGCGGAGCGGAATATTCAGAGATGCGCTCTCCGCTCACAAGCTCTGATCAGAGCTCACACACCCCCGCACCCCTAGTTCCTACGTCTATGGCCCAATGACGCTACGATGAGCATTTACTACTTTTAAAAAATGCGGGTCAGGAAGCGGGTCGGGTACAATATTTTCTTTTTCTTTTTTTGCGGTCCGAGTTGCGGGCTGGTTAGTTGAAAACGTCGGTCGGGTGCGGGTTGTTTATACATTGACCCGCGCATCACTGATCCATAACACAAATCCAAAATTGAATCCTTACGTGTTGGGCAAGTTACATACTGATTAAAGTGGCCCAGTGATTTCTCCAATGTACACTTATTAAAATCTCCCAGAATAAAACAGGGTGCGTCAGGAGAGGCAGATTGCAGATCATGAACCACGTGTTCAATCTCCCTTACCGCATTATCCTCATTTGCTCAGGCGTGGATGTAAACAACCGTGACAAACAGCTGAGGAAACTCCCGGGGCAAGTACTGAGGTCTTAATGCCACAGTCAGTCACTCAATGTCTTTCGTGCACACTCTCCCCTTAACGGACACAGATTTGCACCCGTTTTCTCTAATATACAGACATACCCCACCTCCTTGCGCTTTACCGGTTACCATCGCATCCGAATCCCCTTCAGAGAGCCAAGTCTCCGTGAGCGCCATCACGCAAACGTTCCTGAATACTCGCAAGTACGATGTCAAGCACTGTAATTTGCTCTGGCCCCCTTCCTGTTCGCAGGAGTGATGAGATAGTTAGTAGATTGTGTTCGCTTAACGGTTGGCTGTCTAAGTGGTGTCCGCAACATAATATAGAATTTATAGACAATTGGAAAAGTTTTTGGGGCAAACCTGACCTGTTGAAAAGAGATGGTATTCATCCCTCCTGGGATGGTGCTGCTCTTCTCTCTAGTAATATGGCACATAGTCTTAGAGCTCGACCAACTTCAGAAGCTTGGGGGGGCATCCAATCTTGTGGAGGAGGGCGAAGAGGCCAGACCGACTGACTAAGTCAAACGCCTTGGTCAGGTCGATGAAGGCGAGGAACAAGGGACGTCGTTGTTCGCGGCACTTTTCCTGCAGCTGCCTGAGGGAGAACACCATGTCGATGGTTGAGCGCTTGGCCCGGAACCCACACTGCGACTCAGGATACACACGGTCAGCAATCGCCTGCAGGCGGTTGAGGACTACCCTGGCGAAGGCTTTTCCCACGATGCTGAGGAGAGAGATCCCGCGATAGTTGTTACAATCGCTGCGGTCGCCCTTGTTCTTGTAGAGCGTGACGATCTTCGCATCCCGCATGTCTTGGGGCATTGTTCCCTCTTTCCAGCACTGGAGCAAAAGCTCATGGAGATGTCCGAGGAGGGAGCTCTCTTTTGCTGCCTTCACAACCTCTGGTGGGATTCCGTCGCTGCCTGGTGCTTTCCCACAGGACAGCGAGTCAATGGCCTTGCTGAGCTCCTCGATGGTGGGTGGGGAGTCGAGTTTTTCCATGGTGGGTAGTAGGGTGGTGTTTTCCATGGCTGTGTCGGTGACGACGTTCTCCCTGGAGTACAGCTCCCCATAGTGCTCAACCCATCTCTCCATCTGCTCGCCACGGTCCTTGAGGATGTTGTCGGAGGTGGACTTGAGGGGTGCGATCTTGGTGACACTTGGTCCAAATGCTTTCTTCATCCCCTCGTACATGACGCGGGTGTTTCCGCAGTCCGCAGAGGTCTGGATGTCGCTGCAAAGCTTCAGCCAGTAATCATTGGCGCACCTGCGGGCGACCCTCTTGGCGTTATTGCGGGCTTCTCTGTAGGCGACCAGTGTCTTCTTGGAGGGCTTCCTCTTGTACTCCAGAAGCGCAGCACCCTTGGCGGCTATGGCAGGCTCCATCTCTTCAATCCCAGCCTCAAACCAGTCCTCGTTTTTCCTGGCTCTCCTCCCGAAGGTGTCTGAAGCGGCTTGGTATATGGCGTCGCGGATGAAGTCCCAGCGAGCTGTGGCGCAGTCTGTGGGGCAGTCTTTCAGGGCCTTGTCGATGGCCTCAGCGAAGCATTCACGCAGCTCAGGTTTTGAAGTTCTGGCTGTATCGATGCGAGGCCGGCCCTTCTGCTTGGAGCGGTGGATCCGCCTGGGTCGGAGACGTACCATGCTGCCGACCAGAGAATGGTCGGTGTCGCAATCGGCGCTATGGTAGCTGCGCGTGCGGAGCACGTGGTTCAGCATGGGTCTCCTGGTGATGACGAGGTCCAGCTGATGCCAGTGCTTTGACCTGGGATGTCACCAGGACACTCTGTGGTGGGGCTTGGTGGGGTAGAAGGTGTTGGTGATGGTGAGGTCATGGAGGGAGCAGAGCTCAAGTAGCCGCTGACCGTTCTCGTTCAGTTTGCCAACTCCAAAGTGACCGATGCAACGTGGCCAGGAGGTGTGGGCTGTGCCTACCCGGGCGTTGAAGTCTCCGAGCAGGAACAGGTTGTCCTTCGCTGGGATCTCTCTGATCCTTGCCTCAAGCTCCTCATAGAATGCATCTTTAGCCTCGGCTGTGGAGCTGAGTGTGGGGGCGTAGACACTAAAGATGTGTGTAGGTCCCGAGGAGGTAGTGAGGCGGAGTGAGAGGATGCGCTCAGTTCCCTGAGAAGGAGGTTCGACTGACGATAGGAGGATGTTGCGGCCTGCAAAGCCAACGCCATGGAGTCGGCGCTCGTCTGACTCCAGGCCTTGCCAGAAGAACGTGTAGTCCTTCTCCTTGAGACTGCCACTGGAGGCGAGGCGTGTCTCCTGGAGGGCACATTGTTCTGACGTTCCAGGTAGCCAGCCGTAGGGCTGGCGGTTTCTGTTCCTTTTTCTTTCGGTGTTTGCCTGGTGCTCGATTTTACAACAAGCCTGTCGAGCGGCCTCGCGTCACCAAGGTCAGATAAATCCCATCACATAGAGCCTCTTTCACCTAGCTATCATCATATAGAGACTGTGTCTGTTCCCCGAACGAGGAAATACAAAAAACGTCCAAACCCATTCAAGGGTAAAAATTTAATTGATGTTCAACAAATAAAAAAGACATAATACGAATGAACAAATGATAAAGCTTGGGTTGCTGAATATTCGATCGCTTACTTCAAAAGCACTTATTGTTAATGATATGATTACAGACTATAGTCTAGATGTGCTGTGTTTGACAGAAACCTGGCTAAAACCAAACGATTACATTACTTTAAATGAGTCCACCCCGCAAGATTACTGTTATAAACATGAGCCTCGTCTGAAACGCAAAGGGGGAGGAGTTGCTGTAATCTATAGTAATATTTTCAAAACCACTAAGAAATCAAGTTTTAAATATAATTCTTCTGAAGTGTTAGTACTTAATGTAAAAATTAGGGCTGGGCAAGTTAACGCGTTATCGCGTTAACGCATTTATTAATTAACGCCGACAATTTTTTTATCGCACGTTAACGCAGTTTTTTTTATTATTTTGAAAGTCCGTTGCTCACCGGCTTAGTTTAGCGGGGATGCTCTGCCATGTGTAATCCCTCCTGTTGATGTCCTGATAACTATTTAGATTCAGGAAACTCACAAACAGCGAGGATCAGTCTCTCTTCAGTCTCGCGTCATTTACAAAAAGTTCAAGACAATTCAACTTCGGCAGCGGGCGGGCGTGTGCGCACAACCGCGACAGTTTCACGGGAACGCACCCGCTTGTCGCTGCGCCTTGTGCTCGACCACTTCACCTCACTCTACCAAACGCGAATAGAGCGTCTGGCGCGAGTGAGTTCAATGTTAAAGTCAATGCAAAGACGCGTTTATGCGCGTCTGGAGGTCCTGCGGCGCGAATGAGGCGTTTAGCGCGGCGCACGCGTCCAGTTCACGTCAAACCTTTGCTTTTTACGCGCGTCAGTTTCGCTCTGGATGTTCAAAATGTTCAACGCGGTAGACGTGAATTTGACGCGCTATTCGCGTTTGGTGTGAACTGTGAACACACAGGCACAGGGAAACTTGCTACTGAACACAGACTGTTTCTGCTGCTCCCTGATGAAAGATACTGTTGATACCTGTTCAGAAAAAAAAACAAGAAAACAGGACTCTGATGGTAACTTGTTTAACAAGCTAAATGCCCTGGCAGTGGCAAATAGCTTTGGTTTAATATTTGATTTGATTACATTAATGTTTAAGTTGAGATTTACAAGAAATATTTTATTGCTGATGTGTAAAGGGAATACTGCTGGTAAAAAGCACATTAGGCTATTTGTTTAAAGTTTTTGCAAACCACATGTTATTGCACTTTTTTGTATATAGCAGTACATTTAGATCTGCTATACACTATACTTTAGAATTCATTATTAAATTTTGCTCGTAACAATGCGATTAATCGCAAGAAAATCATGCGATTAATCGCGATTAAAAATTTTAATCGTTGCCCAGCACTAGTAAAAATATATAGTATAAATGATAAATCACGTTTGAAATGTGTGCTAGCTACTGTATACAGGCCACCAGGGCACCATAAAGATTTTATCAAAGAATTTGCGGACTTTCTATCAGAGTTAGTATTGGCTGCAGATAAAGTACTAATTGTTGGTGATTTTAATATACACATCGATAATGAAAAAGATGCATTGGGATTGGCATTTAAAGACATTGTAAACTCTATTGGAGTTAGACAACACGTGTCAGGACCTACTCATCGTCGTAATCATACTCTAGATCTAATATTATCACATGGAATAGATGTTGATGCCGTTGAAATTCTGCAGCAGAGCGATGACATCTCAGATCATTATCTAGTCTCATTATCTAGTCTCGTGTCTCATCGATCACAAGTTCAGTATGGCGTACCACAAGGCTCAGTACTAGGACCGCTGCTGTTCACTCTGTACATGCTACCATTAGGAGATATCATTAGGAAACATGGCATTAGCTTTCACTGTTATGCCGACGATACTCAGCTCTATATTTCTTCAAAACCTAACGAAACTTACCAATTCACAAAATTAACGGAATGCATAGCGGATATAAAAAATTGGATGACTCGTAATTTCCTACTTCTAAATTCTGAAAAAACAGAGTTTCTAATTATTGGACAAAAAACGTCCTCACGTAATAACCTAGAATACTGTCTAACACTTGATGGCTGCTCTATTAAGTCTTCGTCGTCGGTTAGGAACCTGGGTGTGCTCTTTGATACCAATCTTTCATTTGAAAGTCACATGTCTAGTATCTGTAAAACTGCATTTTTCCATCTTAAAAATATATCTAAATTACGTCATATGCTCTCATTGACAAATGCGGAACAATTAGATCATGCGTTCATGACCTCAAGGCTAGATTATTGTAATGCTCTACTGGGTGGTTGCCCTGCACGCTTAATAAACAAACTACAGCTGGTTCAAAACGCAGCAGCTCGAGTTTTTACCAGAATCAGGAAGTATGACCATATTAGCCCGGTTCTGTCAACACTGCACTGGCTCCCTATTAAACATCGCATCAATTTTAAAATATTGCTGATCACGTACAAAGCACTAAATGGTTTAGCTCCGCAGTACTTGAGCGAGCTCTTAACGCATTATAGTCCTTCACGTCTATTGCGATCTCAAAATTCTGGCCAGTTGATAATACCTAGAATATCAAAATCGACTGCTGGCGGTAGATCCTTCTCCTATTTAGCACCAAAACTCTGGAACAGTCTTCCTACCATTGTCCGGGAAGCAGACACACTCTGTCAGTTCAAAGCTAGACTAAAAACACATCTCTTTGACCTAGTATTCACATAATACATTATAGACTTCTATAATTCAATGTTAGGCTGCATAGATTAGGTCAGCTGGAACCGGAAACACTTCCCATAAATCCTGATGTAATCGTTACATCATGATAAGAATGGCATCTACGCTAATTTTAGTGTCTTTGTTTATCCCGAGGTTTTCCTGCAGCCTGCCGGATCCAGGCCGCATCCAGATCTGACGAAAGACCTTCGCCTGGACCCGATGACAACGCAGGGCTGAAGTGCCACTAGTCTCTCCCTATGGAGGATCCCTTTACCACTCTACAGATAAAGCGTTGTCGGGAAATTCAATTCGCGTATCTACCCCGAATTGATAAAATAAAATAAAATTCTGTATCAAAAATTATAAGGAAACACCAGTACTTTGTTTAGGCTTGGTTTGTAGGGAATTACAAACCTGCGCACATATATTCAAACGCACATAACTATAGAACCCATTCTAAATGCGCATGTGACCGCCATCAGCGTTTCTCACAGGTTCGCGTTTAAAGTTTGTGTAGAGAGAATGGTGTCTTAGCGGCCCCTAATTTAATAACAAATGATTGTTGCGACGGAAGCGAATCAATCATAACTAACCTTAGCTGGAAAATAACTTTACTAAAGAACCGCTATAAAGCCAAAACAATCTCTGTTACCTTAAATTATACGTTTATCTCTGTAAAGCTGCTTTGAAACAATCTACATTGTTAAAAGTGCTATATAAATGAAGATGACTTGACTTGACTTCACTTTGAAGTCCGGCGGAGGTCCTGCGCAAACGTCGCGAGTTTGATTCAGTGGGAAAATTGCTGGCCCGTCGTAATATGTATCGTGGCTTCGCTTACCCGGCGCGGCTCCGCTGCCTTCACAACGAGCAAATTCGTCTTTTTGATACCCCTGAATCAGCCGCCGCCTTTTTGGAAACTCTTACTTGAGATATTTTACTCTCGTTTGTTTGGGAGGAACACAGGAATACTGTCTTGATTTAGTGAGTCCCTGTCATTACCTTTTACTTTCTTCTGACTATATTTAACCCTATTGAAGAGGTACATACGGTGATGTTTGATTTAATTTTAAATATAGCTCCCCGTCTAAAATATAGCTCTCATTATTTTTATTTTTATTTATTTATTTAAAAAAAAAAAAAAAAAATCCTAAGTGACTCTATTTTCAACGTTGGGGTTCCATATGTATTTATTCTTCTCTTGGTTTGGCCGTTGTTTCTGGCGCCCGTGCTGTTATGGTGGTCTTTAAATTGAGTTTGGATTTGTATCTGATTATTATGTTCGTTGACTTCATTCTGGGGGATGTTACTCTGTCGTTTGGGGACAGAGTCGGGGCGGGTGTTTTATTCTCTACTCTATCGCCCTATCAGATCACGCAGCAGTACGCTTGCAAATTGACCCTGCTTTCAGTATTCCCAGATCCTCAAATTGGAGGTTTAACACATCTCTTTTAAACAGCGATCCTTTCTCATCTTTTGTCTCAGATAGTTTGTCACAATTTTGGCTTGACAACAGAGACTCTCCAGTGTCTTCTGCCATGATTTGGGACGCAGCCAAAGCCACTTTACGCGGTCACCTTATTTCTTATACTTCCCATCTTAAAAGAGTCAAAGATAGTAACAGGAAAAAACTTGAAAATGAGGTAACCAGATTGGAACAAATACATAAGCAATTTCCTACTGTTTCGAACTTAAAAATTTTGGCGAATGCAAGAATTAAGCTAAATATGGATCATACCTCCCATATTCAGAAGCTTCTGCTCTTTACTAAACAAAAATATTACGAATTTGGCAATAAATCTAGCCGATTACTGGCATATCAACTAAAAAATCAAAATAATGACCGGTCAATTAATATGATACAAAATATAAATGTTGTCACTTCGAGTGACCCTTTAACTATAAACAGTACTTTCAAGGAATTCTATAAATCTCTATATAGTTCTGAATTAAAAGCAACAGACTCTGACATTGCTGCCTTTTTAAGTAACATCACATTACCGTTATGCTCAGAGTAAGATCTTTTTAACTTAAACGCTCCGTTTTCAGTAGAGGAGGTTTGGGCAGCAATTCAGTCCATGCCGAATGGGAAATGTCCCGGCCCAGATGGTTTCCCATTGGAATTTTTCAAAAAATTCTGGCCTAATATCCACCCGATTTTCATGCCTGCGATCAATGATATCTGGAAAGGTGAAGTCCCCCCTTCATGGAAACATGCTTCAATTAGTTTACTTCTAAAAAAAGATAAAGATCCTCTAGTTTGCTCATCTTATAGGCCTATTAGCCTTCTTAATGTGGACTATAAGATAGCGGCAAAAGTTTTAGCCCGAAGATTGGAATCTATTCTTCCCAAGGTGATAAATCCTGATCAAGCAGGATTTGTGAAATCCAGACATGGTTCAGATAACGTACGTCGTGCTCTAAATGCTATACATCACTTTCGTACTCAAAAAAAGACATCAATGATATTATCTTTGGATGCCGAAAAGGCTTTTGACCGCGTGGAGTGGCCCTTCTTGTTCTCGGTTTTGGAAAAATTCGGATTAAGCTTTAATTTTATTAATGTTATTAAGCATCTTTATTCAGACTCTATTGCCTCTGTCAACACAAACGGTTTGATGTTCGAATTTTTCCCAGTACGTAGGGGTTGCAGACAGGGATGTCCCCTGTCACCCTTATTGTTTACATTATTCATTGAACCCCTGGCAGAGTCTATCAGGACCAATCCTGACATATCCGGAATTATAATTAAAGGGAAAAAACACGTCATCTCTTTGTATGCTGATGACGTTCTTTTATATTTAGAGAATTTGCCGACTTCCACTTCTGCAGTTCTGAATTCCTTAGCTTTGTTCAGTACTGTGTCGGGTTATAAAATCAATATCGAAAAGTCAGTTTCTATGTTTTTTAATTACTCTCATAAATCCCTGATACAATTTCCTTTTGAGGTTTCTAAAAAAGGCTTTAAATATTTGGGCATTTTCCTCACTCCTGATTTGAACAATTTGTTTGAAACAAATTATTCTCCTTTAATTCAAAAAGTTAAAAAGGATTTAGAAAAGTGGACATCTTTACCAATTTCCCTTCTTGGGAGAGTAAACGTCATTAAGATGAACATACTTCCTCGATTAAATTATCTTTTTCAAAATCTCCCATGCTACTTAGCTACATCGTTCTTTCAATCTTTGAATTCTTACATATCTCGTTTTATTTGGAATAATAGGCAACAGAGAGTTGGTTTTTCTAAACTCTGTAAACCGAGGGACCTCGGGGGTCTCTCCTTACCCAATTTCCAGCTTTATTATTGGGCTTCCCAAAACAAAATGATAACAAGCTGGGTCAGGAATAGGCAGGACGCTCTGTGGATTGATTTTTGAATCTTCATTTTGCCATCCAAGAAGTTTAGGTTCCCTGTGCTTTATTAATAGTATAACTCAGATAAACTCTCTTACTGACAATGTGATTGTCTATAACACATTACTGGTTTGGAAGGACGTGAAAAAACATTTGAATATCCCTTAAAAATATATCCATTCAGTCCCCTCTAGCTTTGAACCCGGACTTTCCCATTCAGATTAGGAGCATTGGATTGCTGGACTGGACTTTTAGGGGTCTGTCTGATTTCTCAGGAATGTTTACCTCTGAAACTTTGAGATCATTTGTACAAATCAGATCAGAGTTTGATATACCCTCAGAAGACTTTTTCAAATATCTCCAAATTCGGCATTTTATAGAGTCTCTTATAAAGCGAAACAAATTTCGATTCAAATTATCAGAACTGGAAGAAACCATATTGTCAGTTAATTCTTTCAAAGGGCTTATTTCCAAATTTTATACCTTACTAGCTTACTCTGATTCCTCAGTTTACGATTCTTTGAAACCATTGTGGGAACGGGACCTAGGAGTTCTGTTTAACTCTGAAGATTGGACCAGGATCTCTGATGGTATTTTTTTCCAAAATGCACCTCGATTTCCATACATGAACAAAATTTTAAAATTCTTTCACAGAATTTATTTTACACCTGTTCGTCTGCATAAAATGTTCCCAGGTTGTTCTGATCTCTGTTTAAATGCAAGACTTGTAAGGGCATATTTTTTCATGTATTTTGGTCCTGTGTTCATATCCAACCATTTTGGAAAGGGGTTCATTCTGCAATCCAGGAGATAATAGGAAAACGTTTTATTTTATCCCCCTCACTTTTTTTGCTGAATGACATTCCTAAAGACCTGCTTGACTCAGACTTCAAACCTCTGTTTACTACCCTTATATTCCTGGCTAAGAAATGTATATTATTAAAATGGCGTACATCTCAGGTTCCTACTATTTCTATGTGGATTTCTCAGCTGTCAGCTTTTCTTCCTCTGGAGAAATTAACTTATGACCTCAGCCACAAACAGGACAAATTCAGGAGTCTTTGGGATCCTCTCCAATCCTTCCTACACAAATTTAGAAATTTTTTTTATTCTAAGAAAGTTTTGGCTTGTTTTGATTTATGTTTTCTGTAAACAGACACATTTGTATATTGTACATTTTATTTAACTTGCAGCGCTTGGGGTTTGTTTGTTTGTTTATTTGTCTTTGTTTTCGTTGTTTGTATTATTTGAAAATCCTTAATAAAAATTTAGGGCAGCGCCTTTTATTTCCCATTGTCATTTTTGAAATATTTTTGTAACAAATGTGAAAAATATGAAAGTGCTTAGAATTAAACTGACCCATTGTTCACAAAAAAATAAAAATAAATAAAAAATAAATAAATAAAAATGTATCTCTACTGATTCATTCATTGATGGTATCATCATTTATTTAGCTAATAAATTTTACCTCAGAAAAAACACACACACACACACACAAACCTGTAAACGATGACAGATGTTGATTTTTGGCAAGGAAAAAGTAATTTATTTGCTTGCGCTATTACCATCGATGAATAAACATGAATGAATCAATAGAGATACATATGCATGTGTGTGTGTATCTCTATTGATTCATTCATTGATGGAAATAGCACAAGCAGTGTGCCTGTATGCGTGTGTATGTATATACAGATTGTGATATTACCTACGTTATTTGAGAAATTCCGGAAAAGCTCTCGACGAAGGCGTGATCTGCGAGCAGCTGACTGACGCCTCTTCTGGATTGTGAGCTTGAACAACGTAAAAACGCAGATGAAAGTGGAAATCAGAACTAAAAACATCGCTCGCAGTTGGTGCAGTGGAATGGGCGCGCTGATGTGACAACGTATGTCACATGACAATTCCAAAATGGCGCATGTAATACGTCCCGACTCCATTCATACTACCTGTATTCATACTATATAGAACATACTTTTTTAACAGTTGCGAAGTAGGCTACGTTCTAATTTAAATGTAGTACCTACTCACATAGTACGCGATTTCGGACGCAGCTATGGCCTGAGATTCTAAGCTTTAAAATTATATACATTTTATATATAAAAAATATATACCATAAAGTTGTGAGAAGTTGAAGCATCAAGAAAAATGAAGTGAAAATGAAATGAGTCCCTATGGACCTCTACTGAATATATGTGGTCATAGCACTTTCCTTCTTTAGCTATAATTCCTAAAGTTATTCCTAAACTTTAGCTATAAAACCTGCAGATGGCAGTATTCTATCCCTAACACATATAGCAATGTCCAAAAACAATTTAAATGTAATTGAGATCATCCTTTAAGTGATTTTTTCATTAAAAAAAATAATTTTTCATGAGCCAATTTGGTAACACGTTATAATAACGTTCAGTTGTAAGTCATTTATAAGTGGTTAGTTAATGATGAACTAATAATTTACAGAACATTCATAAATGATTAGCAAGTGATATACTAACATTTTATGTATATTTTGTAAATTCCATTACAAGTCATTTACTAGTGATTAGTAAATGATTAACTAATTATTTATGAAACATGACTATGCGTTCATCAAAAAATGTTTTATGTATGTAGCAATTAGAGGGTGCAGTAGTGTTGTAGTGTTGTAAATGCCTTGAATACACGTACAGATCATTTGTAACAGGTCAGTGTAACACATTTACAAGTGATGAATAGTTTACACTTTAGATTAGGGGTGCAGAAAGGGTTGTAAATGATTTATTCATGCGTTTACACATCATCTATAACAGGCGTTGAACACTGTAGTGTGCACTGCAGTGTAAGTGCTGACTGGTGAGGGTATAGACAGCTGTCTTCTGTAGTGTGTAGTATGTAGTGTGTAGTGTTGTGTGTAGTGTAGTGTGTACTGCAGTTTAATTGTTGACTGGTGAGGGTATAGACAGCTGTCTTCTGTAGTGTAGTGTGTAGTGTGTAGTGTAGTGTAGTGTGTACTGCAGTTTAATTGTTGACCGGTGAGGGTATAGACAGCTGTCTTCTGTAGTGTAGTGTGTAGTGTAGTGTGTACTGCAGTTTAATTGTTGACGGGTGAGGGTATAGACAGCTGTCTTCTGTAGTGTAGTGTGTAGTGTAGTGTGTAGTGTGTACTGCAGTGTAAGTGCTAACTGGTGAGGGTATAGACAGCTGTCTTCTGTAGTGTGTAGTGTAGTGTAGTGTAGTGTGTAGTGTGTAGTGTGTACTGCAGTGTAAGTGCTGACTGGTGAGGGTATAGACAGCTGTCTTCTGTAGTGTAGTGTGTAGTGTAGTGTGTACTGCAGTTTATTTGTTGACTGGTGAGGGTATAGATAGCTGTCTTCTGTAGTGTAGTGTGTAGTGTAGTGTAGTGTGTAGTGTAGTGTTGTGTGTAGTGTGTAGTGTAGTGTAGTGTGTAGTGTAGTGTAGTGTGTAGTGTAGTGTGTACTGCAGTTTAATTGTTGACGGGTGAGGGTATAGACAGCTGTCTTCTGTAGTGTAGTGTGTAGTGTAGTGTGTAGTGTAGTGTGTAGTGTAGTGTGTACTGCAGTGTAAGTGCTAACTGGTGAGGGTATAGACAGCTGTCTTCTGTAGTGTGTAGTGTAGTGTGTAGTGTGTACTGCAGTGTAAGTGCTGACTGGTGAGGGTATAGACAGCTGTCTTCTGTAGTGTAGTGTGTAGTGTAGTGTGTACTGCAGTTTATTTGTTGACTGGTGAGGGTATAGATAGCTGTCTTCTGTAGTGTAGTGTAGTGTAGTGTGTAGTGTAGTGTAGTGTAGTGTGTAGTGTAGTGTGTACTGCAGTTTAATTGTTGACTGGTGAGGGTATAGACAGCTGTCTTCTGTAGTGTGTAGTGTAGTGTGTAGTGTAGTGTGTACTGCAGTTTATTTGTTGACTGGTGAGGGTATAGATAGCTGTCTTCTGTAGTGTAGTGTGTAGTGTAGTGTAGTGTAGTGTAGTGTGTAGTGTTGTGTGTAGTGTAGTGTAGTGTAGTGTGTAGTGTTGTGTGTAGTGTAGTGTAGTGTGTAGTGTAGTGTAGTGTGTAGTGTAGTGTGTACTGCAGTTTAATTGTTGACTGGTGAGGGTATAGACAGCTGTCTTCTGTAGTGTGTAGTGTAGTGTGTAGTGTAGTGTGTACTGCAGTTTAATTGTTGACTGGTGAGGGTATAGACAGCTGTCTTCTGTAGTGTGTAGTGTAGTGTGTAGTGTAGTGTGTACTGCAGTTTAATTGTTGACTGGTGAGGGTATAGACAGCTGTCTTCTGAAGTGTGTAGTGTAGTGTGTAGTGTAGTGTGCACTGCAGTGTAAGTGCTGACTGGTGAGGGTATAGACAGCCGTCTTCTGTAGTGTGTAGTGTAGAAAAATAGAAATAGAAAAATAGAAATAGAAATAGAAAAGTAGAAAAATAAATAAATAAAAATAGCTGAGCGCACGGCTGGTGCGTTAACAGGCTAGCGAATTACTAGCGTGTTGTGCTAGTAGTACTAATAACAGAAGCTAGCGATGTCAGGTTAATCTGAGATGTTGGGTAAAATGTAGTAGTATAAACAACTAGAAATGGTAGTAAATGATGGTTCAAAACAAAGAAATACAAGGCTAAGACGGAGCTTACAGCACCGAAGCAAACAAACACACTCTCACAGCAGGCAGCGAGGCAGACAGGAGCAATCGATCCCAGTGTAGTGTAGTGTAGTGTGTACTGCAGTTTAATTGTTGACTGGTGAGGGTATAGACAGCTGTCTTCTGTAGTGTGTAGTGTAGTGTGTAGTGTAGTGTGTACTGCAGTTTAATTGTTGACCGGTGAGGGTATAGACAGCTGTCTTCTGTAGTGTAGTGTGTAGTGTAGTGTAGTGTGTAGTGTGTACTGCAGTGTAAGTGCTGACTGGTGAGGGTATAGACAGCTGTCTTCTGTAGTGTGTAGTGTAGTGTGTACTGCAGTTTAATTGTTGACCGGTGAGGGTATAGACAGCTGTCTTCTGTAGTGTAGTGTAGTGTAGTGTAGTGTGTAGTATAGTGTGTAGTGTGTAGTGTAGTGTAGTGTAGTGTGTACTGCAGTTTAATTGTTGACTGGTGAGGGTATAGACAGCTGTCTTCTGTAGTGTGTAGTGTAGTGTGTAGTGTAGTGTGTACTGCAGTTTAATTGTTGACTGGTGAGTGTATAGGCAGCTGTCTTCTGTAGTGTAGTGTGTAGTGTAGTGTGTAGTGCAGTTTAATTGTTGACTGGTGAGGGTATAGGCAGCTGTCTTCTGTAGTGTAGTGTGTAGTGTAGTGTGTACTGCAGTTTAATTGTTGACTGGTGAGGGTATAGGCAACTGTTTTCTGTAGTGTAGTGTGTAGTGTAGTGTGTACTGCAGTTTAATTGTTGACTGGTGAGGGCATAGACAGCTGTTTTCTGTAGTGTAGTGTGTAGTGTAGTGTGTACTGCAGTTTAATTGTTGACTGGTGAGGGTATAGGCAGCTGTCTTCTGTAGTGTAGTGTAGTGTAGTGTGTAGTATAGTGTGTAGTGTAGTGTGTAGTGCAGTTTAATTGTTGACTGGTGAGGGTATAGGCAGCTGTTTTCTGTAGTGTAGTGTGTAGTGTAGTGTGTAGTTTAGTGTGTACTGCAGTTTAATTGTTGACTGGTGAGGGTATAGACAGCTGTCTTCTGTAGTGTGTAGTATGTAGTGTGTAGTGTTGTGTGTAGTGTAGTGTGTACTGCAGTTTAATTGTTGACTGGTGAGGGTAAAAAAGTTTATACGATTAATACCGTTCCAAATTATTTTACATCTAAACCAGGACATATAAATAATCCCGCGGTAACTAAAGAGCCTATCCTTTAGTCGTACTTTTAAGAGTTAGGTGAACAGTCTCTACAAATTCGTATTTTATTATAAAGATAATAAGAATTATAAATATAATAAATCTCCCCTTCGTAGTATAAATCTACCTTTTTAGGTACTCTTCAACCGTGTTCGCTATACAACAATAACCCTGTTATAAACGGCCTCTTTGGCTAGGCTTATCAATCAATCAAAGTTCACACTGATTTACTTGTATCAGAAAATCATGCTCACCCTCTGTAGTTTTTCCCCCGGTTGGGACCGTCCTGGTCCAGAAAAGGAAGGTTAAAACGTACTCAAAAATTCCAAGTTCCAGTCAGATGATTTAGAATAAATGTTTAACAATATTTATTAAAAGAATCAAAATGAAAGATATACTTGTTACAGAATATAATAGAGTACTTAAACTAACAGAGTAATATTAGCTAGGCTTAAAGCTTCTTGCACCCGGAAACTGCTGGGGTTCCGGGCTGGAGATGGCAAGGATGAGCAAAGCAAATTCTGTCCAGGTCTCCTCTTTTATAGTCCAGTTTCAAATGTCTTCGTCATATTTACTGTAAGGCCATATCACATGTACAACTGCTGATCCCAGCAAGTGTCTGACATACTATTCCTGTACCAGCCTGACTGTCCAGTCAGTGGCTTTTCCTCCGAAGATACAATAGTTCCTTTGTATGTGTGGACAAAGACCCTTGTCACTGCTCTCTCATGTGACTTGAGAGTAGCAGCAATGGACAGAAAACTCTTTATTCAAAACCATATTTTTAGACAGTCATATGTTTTAGTAACCCAGAAAGCGCGTCTGCAGCATTATTAGTTACAGGCTTCTTATTGTGACCCTTTCTGCGTTGACGTCGAGTTTGAGGTGTGGGTGAAGTGAATGAAATGCCGCTCTCAGATGGAGCCTCGTGACTCCTCAAAACACTGTAGTGTAGTGTAGTGTAGTATGTACTGCATTTTAATTGTTGACTGGTGAGGGTATAGGCAGCTGTTTTCTGTAGTGTGTAGTGTAGTGTAGTGTAGTGTAGTAAGTACTGCAGTTTAATTGTTGACTGGTGAGGGTATAGGCAGCTGTCTTGTGACACCGTCTCATTAATTTAAGTGTTCCTTTGAAATAGTAACGCTTATGGTTGTTCAGAACGTATTACATTGGTTACATATAATGTTTATGTATGATGAATGATACTTGTATGTATTCCTGTGTAATATATTTAGTTTCCACTGTGTATTTTGGTGAGAATGTGGGATGTCTCTTTAAGGTCTTGGCCGCCCGCAATTCCTAGGGAGGCGCATTCAAGCTTACTTAAGGGGGTGGAGGATGTGTTTTGAAGGGATGGCGCCAGTAGTGTTTGCTGCAGCTATAGAGATTTAAAGCTTGTTCCTTATGGTTTGAGAGCCTGGTCAAACGATACGTTAAGAGACTGCTTTAATGGCGGAGAGAAGGACAGAAATTTATTCCACCACCTGGACTGTTTATTCATGTGCGCGTCTCCGGTAAGAGGAGAAACTTTCCAACTGTGTGGGTTAACATTGTCCGACGATCTACAGATCTGGTGAGATCAGCTTCATTTTTGTATTTTCTTTTTGGCGTGGTATACCACTGGATCAACGCTCTACTTTTTTCCTTTTTTGTTGTTGTGGATTACGTTTTTTCGTTACGTTCCGACAAAGGATTAATCTCACGGACTAACTGTTTCCTGGTTGGAAAGACTGTAGCGTGCTCCTGAGCCAGCCTGGAAGGTTTCTTTGAGTTGGAACTTTTAGTTTAATTTTGTGGACTGGGACAAAAAAGGGGGAATTGTGGGGTTGCACGGGATATTTGATTCCTTTATAATATACCGCGCTAAATGCGTCATTCAATTGAACTGTTGGGTGAGTCTTTTGTTGATGTTGTTCAGCGCCGTCTGAATATTTGTTTGTTGCTGTATGCCTTATCAACTTCTTTACACCTTTTTCTTAGGCATATTTATTTGTTTAAGAAAGCATTGAGTATGTGACATTGTGACATACTCATTGTGACAAGTTTTGTGATATCTGTGATTACTGCTTTCATTCCAAAGATCCCCTTGTGCGTTTATAGTAACACAGCTGTTTAAAAAGAACATTAAAGGGCGGAATGTTACAGTCTTCTGTAGTGTAGTGTGTAGTGTAGTGTGTACTGCAGTTTAATTGTTGACTGGTGAGGGTATAGGCAGCTGTCTTCTGTAGTGTAGTGTGTAGTGTAGTGTGTAGTGCAGTTTAATTGTTGACTGGTGAGGGTATAGGCAGCTGTTTTCTGTAGTGTAGTGTGTAGTGTAGCGTGTACTGCAGTTTAATTGTTGACTGGTGAGGGTATAGGCAGCTGTTTTCTGTAGTGTAGTGTGTAGTGTAGCGTGTACTGCAGTTTAATTGTTGACTGGTGAGGGTATAGGCAGCTGTTTTCTGTAGTGTAGTGTGTAGTGTAGCGTGTACTGCAGTTTAATTGTTGACTGGTGAGGGTATAGACAGCTGTCTTCTGTAGTGTAGTGTGTAGTGTAGTGCACAATTTTTAAACTACTCAAAAAAGTAACATTTCTTATAAAAGCTACTTATTTACAGAATGTGAGTATTTGAAATTCGTGACTTAACACCCCTAATGCTTAATTAATGATTAATAGCATGCAGTTATTTTAAAGTGTTACCATTTAACCCTCTGGGGACCAAGCTGTTTTTGGGGTCCTTGAGATGTTCTGACATGCCTTGATATTTGTGCTTTTTTCAGTTATTTATAAACATGTTAATGGCAAAGGTGTAAATTCACTCTATATAGCACAAACAGGGCTACCATAATATGCGAGAAACGTGTATGTAGATGTTTGTATTTTTAAGAGAATAATGTTTATGCGTGGTTATTGGAAAAAAATAAAATGAAAGTTGCTGATTTAAGAACACAAAACACATATTAAATATGTGTCCACAAGACTTTTGACTAATTGATGTTTTCCCTTTAAGTTCTAGCTTCAAAATTATGTGAAAATCATCCTGCCTAATTGTTCACATAAAACACTACATTGATTTAAACATTGTAAAACAGTTTTTTTGTCAGAAGAGGTTTATGCGTGGGAGTGGTAATGGGTCATCAATATTAATGAGATTCAGACCAGGGGTGTGACATAGACGCTCCCCCAAGTGCTAATGGGCCATCAGGTGAGGCAACCTGAACAAAGAATGAGGAGATTCAAATGTTTTGTTTTTCAATCTGTTTTAATGTAATTTTGTAAAAACAAAAGTAAAGGCAGGTATCTCACAGTAAATGCTTATGCCCCGTTGATGCGGGCTCTAAGCAAATCAAATGTGACCAAAATAAATAATCAGTCGGCTATGAACAAAGCAATTGTGAGCGATAAATAAACAAAAGTAAAGGCAGGTATCTCACAGTAAATGCTTATGCCCCGTTGATGCGAGCTCTAAGCAAATCAAATGTGACCAAAATAAATAATCAGTCGGCTATGAACAAAGCAATTGTGAGCGATAAATAAACAAAAGTAAAAGGCAGGTATCTCACAGTAAATGCTTATGCCCCGTTGATGCGGATGCCACATTCCTATAAAAATAATAATATTAATAAAGGTTAATAAAGGTTGATCAAAGTACTATCAGCATGTCAGGGCAGGGCAATCAGCATGTTGATAAAACAAAAAATATATAAGCTCTTTTATATTAACATTACCAAACAATAATTGTAATATTGTGCATGCATAACACATTTTTTGCAAAGTAGTAGTTAAAAAAAATAGTAGATAAATATGTACTTACTCTTTTTGATTTCCGTTGCTCCGTGTCCTGCGAGTTGCAGTGGAAGGCGAGAGTGAACAAGCTACATTCCTTTTAAAAAAAAGTTGAAAACTATTTTTATCATATATTTTACAGAGTACTATTCCAGCACATGCATAACTGATGGACATTTAGCAATGCTGATAAAGCAACACAATATAAGCTCTTTTATATTAACATTACCAATCAATAATTGTTATATTGTGCATGCATAACAACACATTTGTTGCAAAGCCACACAGGCACATATAGGCTACATTTGTATCATCACTAAGTATATAAACAAAATGTAACTAACATCTGTAAAATAGTAGGTAAATATGTACTTACTCTTTTTGATTTTTGTTGCTGCGTGTCCTCGTTGCAGTGGAAGGCGAGAGTGAACAAGCTACATTCCTTTTAAAAAAAGTTACAAAACATATGTAACATCAACCAATCTCCAAAAATAAATAATAAAGTCATACAGGCTCATAATATTAACACTAAGTATAAACAAAATTGAACTAACATCTGTAAAATAGTGGGTAAATATGTACTTACTCTTTCTGATTTCTGACTGTGTTGCTAAGCGCACTCCGAGTTGCAGGCGGAGGTAGTGATGAAGCTACATTCCTTTTAAAAAAGTTGAAGAATATTATTACATAAATATAACTATAGTAGCATTAGTCTATAATGAATAACTGATGTAAATAATTTTAGACGTGTGCAATAAGCCTATATGCGTGTCAATGGGCCATTAACGGAGAGGCACACCGCAAACATTAGCCTAACACATTTGTGCACTTCATTAACTGGGTATATTTACACATTTCAGCACATTTACACACATTTAAAACTGATATTTGCGAGTATGCATCGTTAATGATAATGAGGCAGCATTTATATAGTCAAAATATAATCTAAACACCTACTAGGCCTACTTTCTAAAATAATTTCTAAATTCTATCTTTCATACATAATGATCTAAACATATCATTTAGGCTACACATACAAATACAAATTTCCTAACCAAGGGGTGTAGCATATGTACACAAAAAAAAAACAAAAAAAAACATTTTTGATGTTGAAATGGTACAAGATATTAAATTCATGGTATAGATATGCACTTTCATTAGATCGTGTTGAATAAAGGTATATATCAAATGTCAATACTCTGGATGGCAAGTCCAGCCTGTATAATATGTAAGCTCATGTTTTGAATAACTTGTCAACTAATGCAAGTAAGAATACATACTTACTCATCCGAAATTCTATCCACGGCTGCATCAAGTCGCTCTTCAAAATACAAACGGTCGTCATCAGAGTAGTCGCGCTCCTCTTCTGATGAAAATCTGGACTCTTCGTCGCTAGTATCCAGGACGAACTGAAGGGCTTCCGCACCGGTGTACCGTGTCATCTTCCCAACGCGCAGGTGACGAAATGATGAAACTTGAAGCGTTTAATACATTTGCTTGGGGGCGTTTACCTGTTTTGCATAGATGGCTTAGCACATTATCTTGTGAATAGCGCGCTCCGTGAGTAGGCGTGAACGAATTAAAGTCAATGAGCTCGTAATAAGCTCGACTGGAATCGCTCTCTTTTTATACAGATTACAGAAGCTGATAATATTTGTTTTTTATATAAATGACTTCATTTAAAAGCTGCGATCTCAAGCTTTATGCCCGTGGGTCTGTTTGCCTGTTTGACTGAATTTTCGCGGAGTTATAGATCATTTTCGAACGCGTTTCAAATGGGAGTTTACATACAGAGAGAAGGCAGACATCGCATCATGTTAAAGTTTCTTTATTTGTCAAAAAGCAAAACACTTTATCTTTATTGTGAGTATACAGAAAAAAAAAAGAAACTGAACAGGATCGATTGATGTAGAACACGAAAATTAAAGATCAAAATTAACAGAGCATTTTGTGTTTATTTTTCATTGCTAAAAAAAAAAAACGAGCAAAACGCGCCGGCGCGTTCTTGGTCCCCAGAGGGTTAATCAAATTGGTGTTTATTCGAACAAAAACACTGAAAATCAACATCATTGAAAATAAACATGAACAGTCTGCTTTCCTGGAGCTCGCAGGCACTGGGTTGTTGATAGTTCATCTGTAATGTAATACAATTGTTTGAAGAAAGAGATAACACGCGCCACTTTACTGAGCATCATAATCATGCTTACCTTGACCAGTGTTACAACCCTGGCTCTAGGGATGCAACATAAAGGACACAAAACAAAAGTCTGCCAATCAAAATAAAGTTTATTTAATGTTAAAAGAAAAAGGGGACTGTAGTAGCAGAAAAACTGCTGCTGCAGTGCTGGCTGCAAACGAGAGAGAGAGAGCGAGAGCATGTGTCCTAGATTATAAGTGGCTCCCTTCAGGTGACACCAATTAACCCGTTGATTGCAGGTGAGCTCCAGGGAAACTGCAACGAAACACAGATTAGAACACTCCCACATAACACCAGGCAATATGATTGGAACGGAAATGGTTGGCCTTTGAAATTTTGCTTCGGACAAAGCATATTGCTTCTCCAGAATCTGAAGCTTCACCTTCTTCAGCTCCAGCGTGGCCCGGGCAAGGTTGTTGGCCTCTTGTAACCCCTGCTCGATCCCCCGCAACACTTCCAGCTTCTTCTTTTCAAACTTCACCAGCTCTTCACTGCAGTCGCATCGGGTAGAAGGACGCCTTCTGGAGCCACTCCTGGATTGCTGGTGCTGGGCAACCTCAGTGGAGGCTGATGAAGGTGCAGACAGGTGTGGTGAAGCCCTGCCGCTGCTGGCGGGGGCTGCAATGGGGCAAGGATGCCCTGCTCTGAGAGCATCAGATCTGTGGACTGGAAGTTGATGCTGCCATTTTCATGGCTATTTTTTCCCAGATTTTTTATTAGCTTTTTTTGGACACTGTTAGGGTAAAACTCGAAAAAAGTACATCTTTGTGGTGTGCCACTTCATCTAACAGTATGGCCATTTCGGTTGCAGTAAAGCTGAGGGCTCTCCTCTTTCTTTATTTTTTCTCTGCCATAGTAGCTGTTGATTATATGTTTCGCGTGTTGCACTTTTATTGAGTAGGTCATCCAATAACATAAATTAGTGATTTACACCAATAATGTCATGCAGCTGCTGGCCAATCAACCCTGGTTATGGAGTAAATGAAGAGACTATGTCAAATATTTTATGATAATATAAATGAGCATTTCAAGGCCAGCGAAGGTATACTGCCAGTTAGTGTAGAGGATTGAGGCATGATGCATTTGGGCATGAGGTTGCGGGTTCGTGCACTCATTTCAAAATTACATAAAATATCCAGGGTTGGATTTAGTTCGCAATTTGAAATATTTTTATAAGATCCCATGTGTCACGTGTTATGGAAATTTTACATTTAGATGTGTTCTTTTTACTTAGATGTGTTTTTTTACTTCTAGATGTGTATCACTTGTATTAACATTGAATACTTATTTTTACTCATAAGCATTTAAAGGAATATAACCATGTAAGCTAAAGTGCATTATTAAATATATGTAACCAAGTTTTAGAAATGCATAAGTTAGGACAAGCTTGCAGGAACAAAATGTTTTGGGTGATAGACGGCTTAGTAGAAATAGACTGTGTACAACAAAATGTCAAAGTGACCTATTGTACTTCAAGTGTGAAAAGTATGTGCGCGGCTTTGATGAAAATAGAAATAAGCAAAAGTTGTGAAAAAGCTGCAGCTAATAACAGGAAACTTTTGCAGATGTGATATTGTTCTGTCTAGATAGAATTTATGTTAGACGAGATCTTGAACAAAGACGTGTTGCCTTTTAAGGTAAACCAAGGCGATCTTTTGAGACAGACCAGGATGTGTTAAGAGTATATAAGCTGGGCAAAAAGGAGAAGTCAGGGCGCTTCTCATATCAGACTCTGACTGATGTGTGAACAGCCTTTCTTGCAAGAAATAAAGATCTTAATAACTTTTGAAATTTCCAGCTGTCTTCCAATTATTATTTAAAGTTGAGAAAGAATTTCCACGACAAATGGCGACGAGGATTGGGAATCGCAAAGCTGATGACCTCCGTGGACGAAGCAATTGATTGAACATCCCAAAGACAAGAAGTCTCTGGCTCCGATACCCCAACGCTAAAAATGCAAGGGACGGGAGAATTGTGGACACCACGGCAGGCCTAGGTGGACGCGATCCATAATAAAAGAACCAAGCTGCAAAAGACGGTGAGAGAAAATTATTTGCGTAGTAAATAAGAAAATGATTTGCGTATTTGAATATTTTTCCTAAAAGGGTCAGGATTTTGGAATAAGAAATTTGGAATAAGAAAGTAATTTCCAAACAGGGTTTGAGAATAAGTAAATAAGTAATTTGATTTGATAGTAATTTCTCAAATGCCATGTATTAATTGCTTTCCCAAAAGGGCCAGAGTTTGAGAATAAGCCGGCCGGACAGAGAGGATAGTAATTTCTCAAACACCAGACAGGTGCTTGTTTGAAATAAGCCTGAAAGTAATTTTCAAACATTTAGTATAGAAGTACTTGTTTGGGGAAAGACCTACATCGACGGATGCAGGCATTTTTTGAAAGTCCTATATTGACGAATATAGGCAGGTGCGTGGAGGCCACGCTGGGGAAAGAATTAATACAGTGAATATAGTGCGTGGCGACCACGCAAAGGAGAAATTTAAATACGCAAATATAAATTACTGTAAAAATGGGTAATGTTAATGATAAAGAGTTGGAGACAGTGGATTTCTCAAAAGGGAACGTGGTAACATCATAGGATACCACAGTTAATTAAATTGTACAGATTTAATGTGTGTTTAATGTCTGAGTGTAAGCCATCTGCAAAAGACAAAGGAAAATTGGACAAAAAACAAGTCCAAAAATATACAGAAAAATATAATTATGACTTTGATGGTCAAATTATAGATGTATGGTTAAATGAGGCAATTACCAGACAAAGAAAACAGATAAATGCAGCATTAGCAACCATTAGAGAGTGCAATGAGAGATAGAGAAAGAGGAAGCCAGAGAAAAAAAAAACTTTACTAAACACTGTTTCTAATTCTTCCGAGGAAATGAGATGCATGAAAACCCGCCTGGGTGAGGACGACCGCTGTCTGGCTCCCTACTCCCCCTACCAACCACCACCAGCAGTGGCCCTCCACGAACCACAAAGACAACCAGGAGCAATGGAAGGCAAAAGACAAAGACAAAGAAGAAGAGGGAACGAGTCTGCAAGCAAGACCACCAAGACACCCTGAACATCGAAGCTTGCTAGGTTCGATCACCCTGCCCTCTGCTCCTCCAGACTACACTCCTCCATCTGCAAAATTCGTAAATGTTCACCAACCCAAAGAGAAGCACAGGCCAGACAATCAAAGATAAGTACGTATGAAAGATATCTGAAAACTGTTTTTTCTGGACGGTCTGGACCCTGAAATAGGGAAAAAGGTCAAAACAGCGTCTGGAAGAAATCCGGCGACACGCAACGCATCAACAACAGCTGCTGAGAGACCAAGCCAAGAACAAACAGAAAAAGATTGACAAAGACACTCAACTGGCTCTGCTGAAGATGGGGTGGAAGAGGACGTGGAATGGGTGACCGACCCGCAATGGACCCTGAAGTTTGTTACAATTGTGGGCGAAAAGGACACTGGAGAAATGACTGTCCGGATCCTCCAAAGAACAGAGGATTCCAACAGCCACCAGAGCCACAAGGGGATTGAAAGAAGGAGGGGGAGGGGAGCGACGGTGAAGGGTCTGACTCCCAGGTGGTAAATATGTCTAATCTTATCTCTTTTTTCTGCTCCTTGCAATGAAGAAAATATGCTTGCTGTTTCTTGCAATGAAGAAAATTCGCTTGCTGACACTGAACTTTTGGTATAAAGCATTTGCAAAATTACCAATGATTGATATCAGTATCGAGGGTAGGAAAATTAAGTTTCTAAATTGACAGTGGAGTGAAGAACTCAGTAATTAAAAATTAACAATTGCCTGATATAACTGTATTATCTGGAAAATGGGCAACCTCCAGAAGTGCCACAGGGCATCTGGTAAAGGAACCATATATAGCAGATTTGTCTTGTCAGACTGGTGATCACTCATTTTCTCATGCTTTTCTTGTGACTAATACCTGTCCTTGTAATCTTCTGGGAAGAGATTTGATGTGTAAACTAAAGCTGAACTTGTATTGTGATGACAGTGGCCTCACTGCTGATATGAGCATGGTGCGAATGCCAACTGAAATAGTATATGTTTTTGAATGGAGCACTCCTCAGTGTGGTCTGCAAAACAAAGCCACAAATAGGATGCCTCCTGACCATGATTTCATGGAAGAAAGTGATTTGCATTGCACATGTCATGTTAGCAGTGGAGCCAGATGAAATTTTTTGCTGAAAAATGGTCTGAACTAGAGATTGAGGAACTGAAAACCTCAGAGTTAATTTGGTCAGATAAATGGTGTGCTGTGAAGGTTGAATTGACTGATAGCCAAGCATCACTGTATGATGTAGAGGGGGAAGTCCCTCACATCTCTTTAGCTAAACCACAGACTGCAGAGTGGAGAGAATTGGGGCTTTTTGTGAAACAATGTGAATCACTAAAAGATGGTGGCCAACCACTGATAAAAATGTGTGGCAATCTGAGAGCACATGGTTTTACAAACAGTCACTAAGAAAAATATTAAGGGAATCAGAACTGTTGAAGTGATGTGTGATAGTACAATGGCAAAAAAAAAAAAAAAAAAATGAAGAAATTGATAAAATGATAAATCATAATAATAGGAATATGCATTCTGTGATAATTAGGAAATTTTGAGTCATAAATAAACTTTTATGAGTTAGACTTTAATTATGTATTTATGTAGATGATATATATAAAACCGAGCAGCAGGTGTTCTTAAAGTGATGAATAAATAGTATTATATGAATTGCACATGTTTAAATATTATACTTTCTATATGAGGGATCGTCTAGAATTTGTATCCCGCTATCCCTGGGAGACAGTGTGGAAGAATGATTTTGACCATATGAGATTTCAATGGTTTACTGTATGTTTAACTAAGATACTTTTTTGTGCATTGTGCATATGAGAAGGAGATTGGGTGACCAACTTTAAATATAAATTGTGGGTTGACAAAAATATTGGTCACTCCATTTCATTTAAAAGGTAATTTTCTAGATTCAATAGAAACAATGTTTTCTAATTATAGACATTCGAAATCACATGCTGTCATCATCAGGGGTACGAGATAGAAATGTTTTTTTATTTTGTCCATGGATCAAAGATTGTGTGAAGATTTCCAAATCTTCTTTTAAATAGCTTATGAGCAACAACAAAAAGTTTGAAAAATTTAAATTGTGCAAAGAATGACAAATTGCATTTGAGAAATTAAAACGGATTCTCTCAACTGCAATTGTAGGTCTATATGATTATCTTAAAGTGTTTAATCTATTTGATTTTGAAAAGTTAGGTTTATGTTCACTGTGTAAACTCAATCACATGGCGACTGCATCGGGCAATTGAAAATTTATATCCTAACGTTCAGACACTGTCGCAAGGGGAATGCCACAGTGTGTCTACGTTCAGTAGTTTCTGTCGTCGTCGAACTTTGTTACCGTTCATATTTGGTGGTATTCCACTCCTAATATATGTTCCCCATTCAGTTCATAAACTGCTAAGGCAGACAAGAATGAATGAATGAATGAATGAATCTCTGGCCAGAGAGGTGTGTGTGGAGTGTGTGAAAGTGAGAGTGTGAATTATGGTGTTCAGAGACATAAATGATGTCAATCAAAACAGCTGTATTTAAAAAATTAAAATATGACCCAGCAGGGAAGAAAATATTCCCAATAAAATAATGGCCATGGATGATTTTGGCTAACTATCCTGAGCTGGGTTATTGTTGTGGCAGAAATAAACAATGCCACACACGTACAGCGTATAACTTTGGGAAGGAAGAGAGCAAGCTAGCTTGCCCTGTCCACCCATACTTAACTTTTTCCTTTTTACAGGATGTCATGATGGATCTCAGCGAACAGAACTGATTCTGTTCCATATGTATAAAATATTGTCTTGTTACTATTTAACATGAAATTTTACAGGTCTCATCGAAAAAAAAGGACGACCGGCCGGACAGGCAGATGAGTCTGGCGACATGATAGCCTACATGTTGTCACTAACAAAAATACTTAAGGTCTCCATTCATAGGTTGTTCTTATGGTTCACTCCACAAACAAGGTCCAGACTCCAGTGGACTGCGGTTGTGTTCTGAGGGAAAATCTTGCAACTATCAGCAAGGTTGCAGTGTGTGACACCTCCGTCCAAGCTTCTCACCTTAAACTACACCAACCAGCCTGAGCCAAACGCCAACCAGCCCTCAGCAACCCCAAACGCCGACACCAACGACAACGCACGGCGTAAAGTGAGGGATAAAGGAAGTGCTAGTAACTTTCCTCCTTTGCCAACGTGGGAAAGCCCATTGCTACGATTCGCAAAGAATCACCCTGGTGAAGATGGAACGTCCATGGGGCAACGAGATGATCAACACATCTGGAGGAAGATGTGGACCAACTAATGGTTTAAGCTTAGCATAATAATTAATTGTGTGTTATGTTAATTGATGTTTTATTTGGTTCAATCAAACTATACTGTAGGACTGAGTATTTAGATCTCATGATTTGAACAATTACTGATGAATTTGAAAATATTTCAGGTATATGTAAATTGGAAAGAGGAAAATTTCTTAATTCTGTAGAGTATAGGGACTCTAAATAGGTACATTACTGTAAAGATAATAAATAATCTAGGGACTATTTTTGAAGAAACTTGAGGGTTTTAGAACCCTAATTCAGATATCATAGATGCTAAAAAAAAAAAAAAAAAAAAAAATATTAATAGTGGTAATAATTGTTCTCTAATAAGAGAGGATAAGTTACTTTGCTGGACTAGGTCCAAATAGAGAATAGGATAAACTTCTATAGCGATTAATTAATGACTACATTAAATATTTTTTAGGTGTTTCCATTTGTTTAAAATAGCAAAAGAAAAACTTTCAAAAGGAGATTGATTTTGGGAAACATATTTAATTTCTGGATTATTATTAGTTAAAGAAGTTACCAGTGTGATTATTGAAATGTTCCTTTCATGTATTGTCTAATGTCTGTATTTGATATCTGAGAGGTGACTGCGGGTCTAGTCTATCTATGAATACAGTAACAGTGCTTGCTAATTTAGCCAGCTTCCAGAAATGAAATATGGACTTGTTTTGTTGGGGAAGGTCTTCAAAGTGTTAAAAAAATGATGTAGGGGGCAGAAAGTTAAAACCTAGACCAAGAACAATGTAACACTTTTGAATTTGAATTTAACACAGTTGGAATGTTCAATTTAAAAAATAAAATTAATCTAAACAGTTAAGACATTCCAGTGAAATAGAATATTTGCTCAAAGCAAAATTCTAAAAAGCTTTTTTAATTCAGAATGAAGTTACAGATTTAATGATCTGGATCAATGGATCCATTATGAACTATTCCGCATTTCCAACAAATAGAGGCAGGACATGTTATGTCCATCAGTTAATTCTGGAAAAATAGGATTTTAGGATTGGTAACTAATGATTAAATGGCACATCAGCAGCTAAAGCTATTCTCATGGCAACAGCTGGGTGAGAGTTAATTTTAAAATTAATGACATTGTTTGAAACAAGATAATACAACTATTGATATTTGTGTTAAGGATAAAAATGAAAATTATAGAACTTTGTTGGTTAGATTTTATCACACAGATCCTTAAATAGATCTGACTAAGTAAAACAATCGCCTACTTGAATTAAAAGTTAGCAAAATAAGGTTAAGAAAAATGGTTAATCAGCAGGTATCAGCCTGTTAAATGCCTAATAGATCAATGTGATTCAAAATGAAACTTGATTCAAAGTTAAAAGGCAATGTACTATGGTATGATTAGTTTTTTTTACTGAAAATAGAATTAGATTGCTTGAAGATAGAATGTTGGGAAGAAGATGAAGAATATGAGAAGATGGTATGTGTATGTGGTAACATTGGAAACAGGTGGTATTTTAATTACAACTTAGGATGCTAATTAAAGGAATATTTGACAGGTATTATAAGGTGAAAGGCCAAACAAGGCAACTATGATTATGGAGAAGTAAATGTCAAAATTTGTGTGTATGTTCTTTGAATGAACATGGGGTGGAGTGTTATGGAAATTTTACATTTAGATGTGTTCTTTTTACTTAGATGTGTTTTTTTACTTCTAGATGTGTATCACTTGTATTAACATTGAATACTTATTTTTACTCATAAGCATTTAAAGGAATATAACCATGTAAGCTAAAGTGCATTATTAAATATATGTAACCAAGTTTTAGAAATGCATAAGTTAGGACAAGCTTGCAGGAACAAAATGTTTTGGGTGATAGACGGCTTAGTAGAAATAGACTGTGTACAACAAAATGTCAAAGTGACCTATTGTACTTCAAGTGTGAAAAGTATGTGCGCGGCTTTGATGAAAATAGAAATAAGCAAAAGTTGTGAAAAAGCTGCAGCTAATAACAGGAAACTTTTGCAGATGTGATATTGTTCTGTCTAGATAGAATTTATGTTAGACGAGATCTTGAACAAAGACGTGTTGCCTTTTAAGGTAAACCAAGGCGATCTTTTGAGACAGACCAGGATGTGTTAAGAGTATATAAGCTGGGCAAAAAGGAGAAGTCAGGGCGCTTCTCATATCAGACTCTGACTGATGTGTGAACAGCCTTTCTTGCAAGAAATAAAGATCTTAATAACTTTTGAAATTTCCAGCTGTCTTCCAATTATTATTTAAAGTTGAGAAAGAATTTCCACGACACACGAAACTGCTCCGAGACTTGAAGGTGAGCTTTATTAAGGGGCAATCCAGACACGTAATCCAATAAACAGGCAATGGGTCAAAACACAGGAAGACAGTCCAAACAAACAAAACAAAACAAAAACAAGACAGGCAGGGGTCAGAGGCAAGAGAGTAATCCAAGGAACAGGCAAGAAATCCGAAAACCAAGAAACAAGAAAACCAGGAAAACGCTCAGAGTTGCAGTGTGACACTAAACAAAACTTCGCAGTGAGTGATGGGGTGAACCAGGCTTATATGGGGTGAACTAAACAAGATAATAAGACACAGGTGAATGTGATAATGAGTGTTGATGAGTCCGGGCAGTGAGTTCTGGGAAATGTAGTTTGTGAGTGAAATATGATAGTCTGGTGTGGAGTGCCCTCTGGTGGCTCTCAAGGGCACTCCAGCTGGTGACCGTTACATAGCCTCCCTTTTAAGGAGCGGATTCCAGACGCTCAGAAAAACAGTTCAGGAGGGTGGTGGAGCAGAGGAGGACCCGGGGGCGGGATGGAGGGCCAGGCCCGTGAAGTGGAAGAAGACCTGGAGACTGTGGCAAGACAGGAGGCCAGGGCGGATCAGGCTGTGCAGGCGACTAGGGCGGAGCAGGCTGTGCAGGTGACCAGGGAGGAGACGACCCTTCAGGCGGCCAGGGAGGAGACGAACCTTCAGGCAGCCAAGGTGCAGGAACAGACACCGGCTCAGTAACAGGAACAGACACCAGCTCAGGAACAGGAACAGAAACAGACACCGGCTCAGGAACAGGAACAGACATCGGCTCAAGAACAGGAACAGACACCGGCTCAGGAACAGGAACAGGAACAGACACCGGCTCAGTTACAGGAACAGACACCGGCTCAGGAACAGACACCGGCTCAGGAACAGGAACAGACACCGGCTCAGGGAAAGGAACAGACACCGGCTCAGGAACAGGAACAGACAGCGACTCAGGAACAGGAACAGACACCGTGGCAGCGGCTATCTCTGCTGAGGGCTCAGGTTCAGGCGTGTCGGCGGCCATCTCTGCTGAGGGCTCAGGCGACGTGGCAGCAGTCATCTCATCCGGAGACACTGGCTCGGCGGCCATCTTGTCCGAAGACACTGGCTCGGCGGCGGCCATCTTGTCCGAAGACACTTTCTCGGCGGCGACCATCTTGTCCGGAGACACTGGCTCGGCGGAGACCATCTTGTTCTGAGACACTGGCTCGGCGGCAGCCATCTTGTCCTGAGACACTGCTTCGGCGGCAGCCATCTTGTCCGGAGACACTGGCTCGGCGGAGACCATCTTGTCCGGAGACACTGGCTCGGCGGAGACCATCTTGTCCTGAGACACTGGTTCGGCGGCGGCGGCCATCTTGTCCGGAGACACTGGCTCGGCGGAGACCATCTTGTCCTGAGACACTGGTTCGGTGGCGGCGGCCATCTTGTCCAGAGACACTGGTTCGGCGGCGGAGGCCATCTTGTCCGGAGACACTGGCTCAGCGGCGGAGACCATCTTGTCCGGAGACACTGGCTCGGCGGCGGAGGCCATCTTGTCCGGAGACACTGGCTCAGCGGCGGAGGCCATCTTGTCCGGAGACACTGGCTCAGCGGCGGAGGCCATCTTGTCCGGAGACACTGGCTCAGCGGCAGAGGCCATCTTGTCCGGAGACACTGGCTCGGCGGAGACCATCTTGTCCAGAGACACTGGTTCGGCGGCGGAGGCCATCTTGTCCGGAGACACTGGCTCAGCGGCGGAGACCATCTTGTCCGGAGACACTGGCTCGGCGGCGGAGGCCATCTTGTCCGGAGACACTGGCTCAGCGGCGGAGGCCATCTTGTCCGGAGACACTGGCTCAGCGGCGGAGGCCATCTTGTCCGGAGACACTGGCTCAGCGGCAGAGGCCATCTTGTCCGGAGACACTGGCTCGGCAGCGGCCATCTTATCCGGAGACACTGGCTCGGCGGAGGCCATCTTGTCCGGAGACACTGGCTCGGCGGCGGAAGCCATCTTGTCCGGAGACACTGGCTCGGCGGCGGAGGCCATCTTGTCCGGAGACACTGGCTCAGCGGCGGAGGCCATCTTGTCCGGAGACACTGGCTCAGCGGCGGAGGCCATCTTGTCCGGAGACACTGGCTCGGCGGAGGCCATCTTGTCCGGAGACACTGGCTCGGCGGGCGTGTCGTGAACAGTCTCTGGATCGGCAGAAGTGACGTGAACAGTCTCTGGATCGGCAGAAGTGACGTGAACAGTCTCTGGATCGGCAGAAGTGACGTGAACAGTCTCTGGATTGGCAGAAGTGACGTGAACAGTCTCTGGATCGGCAGGCGTGACGTGAACAGTCTCTGGATCGGCAGGCGTGACGTGAACAGTCTCTGGATCGGCAGGCGTGACGTGAACCTCTGGCTCGGCAGGGCTGACGTGGAGCGCAGGCTCGGCAGGGCTGACGTTGAGAAGCTCAGGCTCGGCAGGGCTGACGTGAAGTGAACCGGCCAGCAAAAGAGCATGGATTATATACTTTTGAAGATTCCAGCCAGGGTGATGAAGTGGCATAAGGGAGCTGAACGGCTCGGATAGTCCTCCACGGAAAAATATCATTAGGAAAATGCCAAAGGTGCCAGCTCAATAAAGTCTCTCACGTAATCCTCTATGGGCCGGTCTCCCTGACGGAGACACATAATCTGTGCTGCTGGATTCATGGTGGTCATCGCTGCTGGATCTTGGTGTGTGGCGAAGTTTTCTGTCACGAAACTGCTCCGAGACTCGAAGGTGAGATCCAATTGCATCTTTATTAAGGGGCAATCCAGACACGTAATCCAATAAACAGGCAATGGGTCAAAACACAGGAAGACAGTCCAAACAAACAAAACAAAACAAAAACAAGACAGGCAGGGGTCAGAGGCAAGAGAGTAATCCAAGGAACAGGCAAGAAATCCGAAAACCAAGAAACAAGAAAACCAGGAAAACACTCAGAGTTGCAGTGTGACACTAAACAAAACTTTGCAGTGAGTGATGGGGTGAACCAGGCTTATATGGGGTGAACTAAACAAGATAATAAGACACAGGTGAATGTGATAATGAGTGTTGATGAGTCCGGGCAGTGAGTTCTGGGAAATGTAGTTTGTGAGTGAAATATGATAGTCTGGTGTGGAGTGCCCTCTGGTGGCTCTCAAGGGCATGCCAGCTGGTGACCGTTACACCATGAGTCCTGATAAATGCAATTTCAACTATTTCTGAAGTGCATCTTTTATACAGAACACTGCGTTCTGACATAACGTAGTGAATAAGAGTGAAAAATCGATTCTCGAGCCATCGATATCAGCTGATTCAGCAGCACTATCGTCACGCACAGCACCTGGTAACGTCACACGTAAGAAGGTATATCTTAAGCAACCTCCTAAGGTATATACCTAAACCTCCTAAAGAAATACCGTTAGTTAAGTTATACCTTCAGAGTCTTCGTAGTGAAATCTCGGCAAAACTCTGCCTGTTTTCTCCAAGTTGGACCTCCGCAGCGCATACAACCTCATCCGGATACGTGAGGGGGACGAATGGAAGACGGCCTTTGTGACCCCTACTGGACACTATGAGTATCTCGTCATGCCTTATGGATTGGCCAACGCCCCCTCCATGTTCCAGGACTTCATCCATGAAGTACTCCGGGAGTTCCTCCACAAGTCATGATCGATGATATCCTGATTTACTCCCGGAGTATGGCTGAACATCGCCACCACATTGCGGAGGTCCTGAAACGCCTGAGGGATTTCCCGCAAACTCAACCCGGCGGAGGTCAATTACGACATCGGCAACAGGGAGCTGTTAGCCGTCAAGCTGGCTCTTGAGGAGTGGAGACATTGGTTGGAGGGTGCACAACATCCATTCGTGGTGTTGACGGATCATAAGAATCTACAGTATCTCAGAGACGCCAAGAGATTAAATCCACGACAAGCAAGATGGGCACTGTTCTTTACCCGGTTCAACTTTACCATCTCCTACGTCCCTGGTTCCAAGAATGTCAAGGCGGACGCCTTATCCCGTCTCCATAGTCCAGAAGAGATTACGGAAGAGTCTGAACCTATCCTGCCTGAAAGACTGTTTGTAAGTCCCATCACCTGGTCTGAGGAAACCTTGCCCTCCTCCAATGTCTCCGCCAACACTCCGCCGGGTTGCCCACCAGGATTGACCTATATTTCCCGGACTCGGCGCATCCCTCTCATCCACACTTCTCACACGTCACTGGGCACTGGCCACCCAGGGGTCAATGAGACCCTCTCGCTGCTGAAAGAACGCTTCTGGTGGCCTAACATGGCAGCAGACGTCAGAAGGTACGTGAGAGGTTGCAAGGATTGCGCCATCTCGAAGAGCCCTCGCCATCTTCCATCTGGCAAACTACATCCTCTGCCCGTTCCCAACAGACCCTGGTCACACCTAGGAGTTGATTTCATAACGGACTTACCTGCTTCTGATAACTGTACCTGCATCCTAGTAATCATCGACAGATTCTCCAAGTCATGTCGTCTACTTCCCCTGAAAGGACTCCCCACTGCCATTCAGACTGCCGAGCTGATGTTTAACCACATCTTCAGAGTTTATGGAATTCCAGAAGACATTGTGTCTGATAGGGGACCTCAGTTCATCTCCAGGGTATGGAAGGCGTTCTTCTCACTCCTAGGTGTGACCGTTAGCCTCTCCTCTGGTTACCATCCGCAGTCGAACGGGCAGACAGAACGGAAGATTCAAGAGATCGGACGTTTCCTCCGTACCTTCTGTCATGGCCACCAGGACTCTTGGAACCAGTTCCTGGGTTGGGCCGAGTACGCACAGAATTCTTTACGGCAACCTACCACTGGACTCACTCCCTTCCAGTGCGTGCTCGGCTACCAACCTCCATTGTTCCCCTGGACTGGGGAACCATCGGATGTTCCTGCAGTTGACTACTGGTTCCGAGAGAGCGAGAGGGTTTGGGACTCAGCGCACCACCACCTGCAACGGGCATTGCGCAGACGTAGGATGACAGTCGACCTTCGTCGCTCTGACACCCCTTCGTATCAACCAGGTCAGAAGGTTTGGCTGTCCAACAGGGACATCAGGTTACGTCAGCCTTGCCGAAAGCTGAGTCCCAGGTTCATTGGCCCCTTCACCATCGTGAAGCAGATCATCTCTGTCACGTATCAACTCCAATTACCACCACAGTACAGGATTCATCCTACCTTCCATGTCTCCTTGTTGAAACCTCACCATCCCTCTGTTTCTGTTCCCTCAGAGTCTGGTGCAGCGGCAGAACCTCCCCTTCCACTCATCCTAGAAGACGGTGCTACCTACCAAGTTCATGAGATCTTGGACTCCCGGCGTCGTGGTGGTCTTCTAGAGTACCTCGTGGATTGGGAGGGCTACGGTCCCGAGAAACGTTCATGGGTACCCAGAAACGATATACTTGATCCCAACCTGCTCGATCAGTTCCATGCCACTCATCCGGAAAGACCCGCACCTCGGGGAAGAGGCCGACCGCCACGACGTGGGGGTCCTCAGGAGCGGGCCGTGGAGGGGGGGGTAATGTTACAATCACGCCAGACTCCACCCTCACTCAATCACGGCGCACCTCCTCTCCCGAATACTGATCACACACACCTGCACATCATCAGTTCATCATTCACCTCCAGCACTTAAACCCCGCTCTCACTCTCACTCATTGTCCGGTATTGTTTGCATCTAGACGCTACTCTGTATGCTTACTTCCAGGACTCCTCATACTGCTTACCTGTTCCGTGGCTTCCTCTCCCAGTCTCCCAGTCTTCCTCGTGGGTCTTCGTCTCCTGTGTTCTCCAGTGTCTCCTCTGGTTCTGGTAATCTCTCTCCGCTCTCCATCTGCAAGAAAGACTAACTGAATCATTCAAGTCATCATCATTGGGATTATATTCAGATCTACTCACCTTCTTCTGCACTCCGATCACTCATCTGGCTGTTATCAATAAACTTTCATTACCTTATCCGTGTGTCTGCCCCTTCTGTGTTGTAACAGTAAAGTACGAGGTTAATGTTTATTTATGAGGTCAATAACATTGGCCATTGGTGCCATACCGCAACGGATGAGCTGTTGTAATAACCGTTTGTCCAACAATGGACAGGTCGCCATCTAAACCCACTCTTTCCTTCTTTTATTATCTTCGCTCCCCTCAGTCCCATCAGCTGATTTATAGCCTAGATGTTGTTTTTACTTCAGACACAAACACATGTAACCTCTTTGAGACGCTCTGTCACTCTATTTTGCTTCTGTGTGAGACCCTATTTCCTGTACTTGTTTTGGAGACTTGTTCCTGTACTTGTTCCAGGGGTGTGGTGGCCATACAAAAACTCAAGACGTGACTTTTAACACGGCAAACTAACCACAGTCAAAAGAATAACATCCTGTTTTTGTATCAGTATAAATATCCTTGGTTTTCTTGTATTAACTTAATCACTCCTTGGGGGCCAGCTGACCCCACTGGACTTTTTTCCATTTCTTTCTTCATAGCTGAGTTTGCTCAAGCTGGGTCCTAGAGTGTGAAGTCAGCACTATGTGACAGAGCCACAGTGAAGAAAGAAGAAGTTTATGTAGTATCTGGCAATGATAATTACCGTGTCAACAATCTTCTCGATGAGAAATATGAGCCACGTCCCATTCAAGATGTTCTACGGGACACACAGCAGTAATGATTAACACCATTTGGTGGACCCGGGAATATTGGAGTAAAAATACAGATACATCACTTAAAATGTATTCAAATAAAAGTAAAAGTACACAATTTTTAAAACTACTCAAAGTAAAAATTTCTTACAAAAGCTACTTAATTACAGAACTTGTGTATTTGAAATTCATGACTTAACACCCCTAATGCTTAATTAATGATTAACCCTCTGGGGTCTCAGGTGTTTTTGGGGTCCTTGAGATGTTCTGACATGCCCTGACATTTGTGCTTTTTTCAGTTGCTTATAAACATATTAATGGCAAAGGTGTAATTACACTTTTACAGGGCTACCATAATATGTGAGCAACATGTATGTACATGTTTGCATTTGTGAGAGAATAATGTTTTTGCATGGTTATTAAAAAAAATAAAGATTTAAGTTTCTGAAATAAGGCCACAAAACATGTGTCTAAATATGTGTCCACAAGACTTCTGACTAATGGATGTCGTCGCCTAGAGTTTTTTCTTCAAAATGATCTGAAAATCATCCTGCCTAATCATTCACATAAAACAATACATTGATTTAAATTTTGTGAAAACACTTTTTGTTTGGAAAGGCAATATGCGTGGGGACGTGAATGATCATGAATAATGATGTGATTCACACCAGAAGACAACGACCCGCATAATGAACTGCATAGTGAGCCTTTCATTCGGGTGTGTCACTGATTGTGGCTGATTGGATTGCTCCTGTCTGCTTCGCTGCCTGCTGTGAGTTTGTTTGCTCCGTCGTATTTCTTTGTTTTGAACCATCATTTACTACAATTTCTAGTTGTTTATACTACTAAATACAGCTTACCCAACATCTCAGATTAACCTGACATCGCTTGCTTCTGTTACTACTAGCACAACACGCTAGTAATTCGCTAGCCTGTTAACGCGCCACCTCAGCTATTTATTATTTATTTTTCTCTCGTGCACCCGCACCTTTGAGTTCATAAAAAGCTCAGGTGAGTAAGAATCAGTCAACAAACATGGTGAGTAATGTCTTGTCCTGTTATTGTCACCTGCACTTCATGTCACATGTTTAGCATAGCCTTCTCTGTCGGCAATATAGGATTTATATGTGATAAATGCAATGAGACAGTTAGGCTGACGGAGAAGATTTCAGAACTAGAGACACGCATCCAAACTTTAATTGAGGATAGTAAGAGTGCTAGAGCTTTAGATACTGCTTTGGATGCGTCTAGCATAGTGAACTCTTTACATGATTCGGTTCCAGCTGAAGTAGAGCCCATGCAGCCGGGAAATGGGTGACAGTGAGGGATCGCTCTAGTCGCGGATCAAAAAACCACTCTTCCGTTCCGATTACCATAACAAATCGATTTGCCCCGCTCAGTGAAACACCTACTGAGAATTCTGTTGATTGTGCCCTAGTAATTGGTGATTGTATCACACTGAACGTAAAAATAGAGACACCAGCCACCATAGTCACATGTTTGCCAGGAGAGAGAGCGCCTGACATCAAAGCAAATTTAAAAGTGCTGGCTAATGCTAATTGTAAATTCTCTAAGATCATTATTCACGTCGGCACTAATGATGTTCGACTCCACCAGTAGGAGATCACCAAAATTAATATTAAAGAGGTGTATGAACTCGCAAGTACGATGTCAAGCACTGTAATTTGCTCTGGCCCCCTTCCTGTTCGCAGGAGTGATGAGATAGTTAGTAGATTGTGTTCACTGAATCGCTGGCTGTCTAAATGGTGTCCGCGTAATAATATAGAATTCAATAAGCGAATCAATCAAAACTAACTTTAGCTGGAAAATAACTTTATTAAAGAACCGCTATAAAGCCAAAACAATCTCTGTTACCTTAAATTATACGTTTATCTCTGTAAAGCTGCTTTGAAACAATCTAAATTGTTAAAAGCGCTATATAAATGAAGATGACTTGACTTGACTGAGAGGGTACCACAAGAAAGAATGTGAGGACAAAAGATATATATATATATATATATATATATATATATATATATATATATATATATATATATATATATACACTACTGGTCAAAAGTTTTAGATCGGTAAGATTTTTTATGTTTTTAAAAGAAGTCTCTTCTGCTCACCAAGGCTGCATTTATTTGATAAAAAAAAAACTATAAAAAAAAACAGTATTATTGTGAAATATTATGACAATTTAAAATGACTGTTTTCTATTTTAATATATTTTAAAATGTCATTTATTCCTCAGATGAAAGCTGAATTTTCAGCATCATTACTCCAGTCTTCAGTGTGGAAAACTCCCAGAGAGAAGTGAGGCATTTACCACTTCTAGAAGATCTGCTTCTAAACTGTTTAACACACTTTTGAAGAAAGATGTGGGAAGTGTGTCAAGAGCGCAGGTTGATGTTTTAAGGTGCTGTACGGTTTCTTCCAAAATTTTGCCATCAATTTCTTTGAAATCAGACATAGTAACTACTTTGTCAGGTGGTCTGATCTGTCTGACCCCAGTGCAACTCAAGGATGTGCTGATCACCTTTCTGATATTATTGATTTTCTCAGAGAAGAAAGAGGCAAACTCACTGCACTTGTTGTCTGAGAGCATTTCACTGGGAATCTGGCTTGGGGGGTTTGTCAGTCTTTCTATAGTAGCAAAAAGAGTGCGTGTGTTGTTTAAATTGCTGTTTATAATATTTGAGAAGAAAGTCTGTCTAGCTTTGCCTAGTTCCATATTGAAAGCATTAAGGCTGTCTTTGTAGATGTTATAATAGACTACAAGTTTTGTCTTCCGCCACATGCGCTCTGCTTTTCTGCATTGTCTTTTCATATTTTGCACTGCTGTTGAGTTTCTCCAAGGTGCTTTTTGTCTGCCACTCTTCTTCCTGACTTTAACAGGAGCAATATCATCAATTCCACTTTTAACTTTTGAGTTAAAAGAATCAAGGAGAAAATCAACAGAGTCTGCAGATATGCTTGGTGTTAAGGATATAGCCTTCATAAATAGTACACTAGTGTTCTCATTTAAGCATCTCTTCTTGACAGACACAGATCTAGCTTCAGTGGCAGGAGAGATCAATATATCAAAGAAAATACAGAAATGATCAGACAGTGCTACATCCTTAACCCTCTGAGGTCTGAGCTGTTTTCTGGGCCCTGGAGGTGTTCTGACATGCTCTGACATTTCTGGTTATATCTGTTACTTGTGACATTTTCATGGCTAAAGTCTAATTACACTGTATTCAGCACAAACTCTGCTACAATAATATATCAACAGCATGTATGTAAAAGTTTGTAGTTTTGAGATAATGACATTTATGCGTGGTTTTTGAAAATACAAAAAAAAATTCTCACTGAAATAAGGCCATGAAACCCATACTGATTATTTCTTCACAAGACTTTTGAAAATTGTATGACGTAGCCTAGAATATTTGCTGCAAAACTATGTGAAAATCACCCTGACTGCTCATTCAGATAAGACAATATATTGATTTAAAATTTGTACGACGTGTTTTGTGTGAAAAAGCCTTATGCGAGAGCTCATTAATATGTAAGCTTTTCTCACCTGAGAAAGACAAAGAACCTCCCCTAACGGCCCTATTAGGAGCTATCAGGCCCCTATCATTCTGAGCAACCTTGCACAATACTGTAAATGAGGAGATTTAAAAAAGAATGGCTTTTAAATTGTTTGGATTTATTTACAACACAACATAATCCAAAGATACACAACAAATGCCAAAAAAGCACTTCAAAGACAGAGACCTTTGTGCCATTCCTAAAAACACTGTACATACCTTTCATTTCCAAGATTTTCACTTTACCATGTTCACGTACTGAGACTCATGTGAATGTTGAAGTCCTCAGTGGCATCTGGGACCTGAAAAAAAAAAGTGAACATACTGATATCAAGAGAAAGGCCTGCACGATTTTGGAAATAAATATTAGATTTTTCTGGTTAAAATTGCTTTTTAAAATTCCTTTTTAAAATTCACAGAATACACACACACACACACACACACGTTTCCAACGATATATAATATAATGAACACCAGGTTTGTTGTGCCTTGTAGGCATAAGGTATATGCGCAGTGCGGATAAAATAATAATAACAACAAATAACCTATAGCAGCCTATAAATCTTCCAAAAGATTTCAGTAACAACTAAGCTAGAGAAAAATATATTGATTATCATGTTACTTCAAATGTTTCCATCCGTTATGATGATATGAAATGAGATAATAATAAAAACATGAAGCCGTTTGGTGCGTTTTGCTTTCATCCAAAATATGATACATTCAAACGCGATCGCTTGCAAAATATGATACATTCAAACGCGATCACGCTCAAATATAAAACATTATGGTTACCATAAACATATCTATGTTTGAGCAGATATCCACAAACACAGTAAACACGGGTCTAAATATTATAATATTCCCCATATATCTAGCAACAGTTCAACTGCAACGTGACATTTATGCAACAATAACAAACTAGGCTATGTAAGAATTTCTTACCTTATCTTTCTTGTCTTCAGATCGCGTTCTTCTTCTTCTGAGGTAGCCTAAATCCAATGTAAGCTCAGGCACGTCTTTCAAACTCGAAGTGAAGTGTTTTGTTGTTGAGGTAACGAGCGCGTTCGCGTTCCATGTGGAGATTTGCATGTGAATATCTTTTGCGCGAGTAGGCGTGGCCAAATTAACTGTAATGAGCAAGCGTTTGAGAAGCTGGACATCTTGTTGGTTTTATACAAATTACGTAAACAGAGAATATTTGTTTTCGTTTTGAATCCGATTATTTAAAAGTACACACTTAAATGTTTATAAAGGTATATGGCTCATAAATGTGTGACAAGTATTCGCTGAGTTTTGTTTCAGTTTATAGACGTGCTCAAGAAAAAAAAGTTCACCGCGACAGAGAGGCAGAACGCACACCCTGTTTATTTTCTTTATTTTACAAAAGCACAATGTTTTGATTTGATTGTAAGTGGACACATACAAAAGGAGAAATATCACAGATTCTTTTTTTATATTTCTTTTTTCTGTATGACCATAAATGATGGAGTAATTTAAGTTTATAGTGCTACAATGTGGAGAAAATCCGGCAAAACGCGCCCGCGCGTTTGCCGACCTCAGAGGGTTAATAA